>CAEFZX010025860.1:0-25193 GCA_903066825.1 Alfaro cultratus
GTGTTAATTCATAGTTTTGATGCCTTCAGTATGAATCTACAATGTCAATAGTCATGAAAATAAAGGAAACTCATTGAATGAGAAGGTGTGTCCAAACTTTTGGTCTGTACTGTATATTCTTCATTGTCAGATTGTAGAGACCGGAGACACCAACCAAGATGGAGTCCTGGACTTCGAGGAGTTCGTCGAGTATCTTCACAACCACGAGAAGCAGCTTAAAGTCATGTTTCACCATATGGACAGAAAAAAAGACGGTCTGTGGCCGGAAGGAGAAAGACGGAAGAACAATGAACCTCACTATTATTTTTTTACATGTTGTTTTATCCCAAACCTTCTAGCTTCCTTCTTGTGTTTTGTTGTCTCTTCATATCTGCAGGTCGGATCGATGTGGAAGAGATTCAGGACTGTCTGCACACCATCGGTGTGAATGTTAGCCCTGAAGATGCCACCAGGATTCTGCTAAGGTTTGTCATCCAGGCTCTCTTCATATCACTACACAGTTGTAGCCAGATTTATAAACCGTTCGAAAACAGACAGAATCTGGCTTTTTCACCCAATTCAACAGTAAGTCAGGCTAAACCTTTTTTGTTTTGTCTTAGTTAGGTTTGCAAAAATAATTCATGTTTGCTAAATGCCAGGATAAGGACTTTGTGAATGAATAAATGAATGGATCCAAACTCATTCTCTCAATGAAGGTGAAAAAAGAAAAATCCTTATGAATTGGTAGTGACAGCTGTTAGTTATTTGATAGGAGTAATAAATATCAATGCATTTTAAAATATTATTAAATTCAGTTATTCTTTGTTTATTTATTTAAAGTAACTGGAGTCCTAAAGTAGCTTGTTTAATAATTAGTTTGTTGTGCTATGACTGCAGTGATGTGCAATCTTAGCCATAAATTCTTAAAGAAACACTACAGTAGATTTTAAATGCTTTATTTCACCATTTTTATCATTATTCCAACATATACCCTAAAAGATTATAATAAACATTTAAATCCAGATCGCCCATCCACATTTCTTGCTGACACGGTTATATACATTGAACTGTTGTTTCACTATATATTCAAGTTATTGATTTATTGATTACTAAATTAACTGACGATTATGTCAATAATCGAATTCATCACAGTGAATCTTAATTATCCTATTAGAAATTAACTTTGCTATCATACGTTATGGCTGCTGTGTCTATGTCAGTGTGTCTGTTAATACATTTGATTTTTCTTCAGTATGGACAAGGATGGCACCATGACGATTAACTGGAGTGAGTGGCGCGACTACTTCCTGTTCAAACACCTGAACGACATGGAGGATGTGGCTCGGTTCTGGAAGCGTTCAATGGTAAACGAGCTTGCAGAACTTGAACAAGAACATCTCTAAATAACAGAGACGGTGCAGTTAGTTGGAACTTCATAGAAGTAGTTGCTACAGTTGGTCTCTAGACTACAAAATATCATGTCTGAGATTTATTTCTAACTCCCTATTTTGAAATGTGCAGCTTGTTCTTTGCTCCCGATTTGTGGTCTCAGTAGATATTGGACACAGGCGAGCAGCTGACAGTCCCAGAGTTTTCAGAAGAGCAGAAGAAGTCTGGCTATATGTGGCGGCAGCTGATGGCGGGAGTCATGGCTGGATCTGTGTCCCGAACCGGAACCGCTCCACTGGACCGCCTCAAAGTCTTCAGACAAGTCAGTCTAATAGCAGTAGAGTAAGCTGCATGAGAAAATGAATCTTTTATACCTAACTATTTCCGCTCTGTACAGGTACACGGCTCCTCTGATTTTAGAGGCAGCGCTCTGAGCGGGTTTAAGTACATGGTGAACGAGGGAGGACCATGGTCTCTGTGGAGAGGCAACGGAGTCAATGTCCTGAAAATCGCTCCTGAGACTGCCATCAAATTCTCCGCTTATGAACAGGTGAACACTTCTACGACACCTGTTGGATTTGAGATTTGAGTTGAATCTATCATATCGTTCACCGTATATGTTAAATTATCATTAAATATGATTTGTTTTCCCATATGGAAACACTTAGCTTGTACGTCAAAAACAGATGGATAATAGACTGTGTGTTATTAAAAGGAAAAACACATCTAACTTGGCAGTAAGAAGGTCAAAACTGTAGTAAAAGTCTAACAACAGACAATGAGATTCTTCCACAGATGACAGTCTGACCCAAATAGGCTTCAGAGATCCAAATTTTCATTTCATGTACATCGTCATCTGGAATTAATATGATTTTATTCCATTAAGTTTAATTTCTCTTTCATTTGAATAAGTCCAATACAGCAGAGCTCATATCAGTTCAGTTCAAATCCCATCAGTTCAGATCACTCAGTTCTATTCTATTGTAGTTCAGTTCAGTTCAGTTCAGTGTGGGTTGTGATATTTATGATGCACAATTTCACAACAAACCCCATCTGGAGAAGCTTTATGAATACAAAGCCAGTTTACATGAAACTATATAGACTTCTTTAGTACAAGTAAATCTGGGCCAAACCAAAAGAAATACAATCAATTACAGTCCAATTCAGTCCGACTATAATACAGTATGGTCACAACGATGCATGCAGACAGTCACAATTACAGGCTGCATTCTGAAAATTAACTGCTTGAAATTTAACTTGTATTAACAAGGCAGTAGTATTGCTCTTCTCTCACAAACTAGTGAATGGCACGAAACTAAGATGTAATTAATATAAAATCTAAGTCTTGCAGCTACATTTCCCTTTAGTTTTTAGTTTATTTAAGGTCATAGAGCATTAATGTTTGACAGTGATGCTTATCCCAAACCTTTGCTTTCCTTGTATTCTGCATAGATCAAGATTATGATGCGCGGTCATAATGAAACAAAAACTCTGAGGCTTCATGAGAGGTTTGTCGCCGGCTCTTTGGCTGGAGCAACAGCTCAGACAGTCATTTACCCGATGGAGGTAATGGGCCAAACATGTACAAATCATTCGACGGCACTAAGAGGAAACGCTAAGGTTGCTTATAAATGAATCATCTCAGTCCCTCTGTCTGTGCATCAGGTGCTGAAGACACGGCTCAATCTCAGAAAAACGGGTCAGTTCAAAGGAATAGCAGACTGCGCCAAACAGATCCTGGAGCGGGAAGGCGCCGCGGCCTTCTACAAGGGCTACGTCCCCAATATGTTGAGCATCGTCCCTTATGCTGGTATTGACCTGGCCGTGTATGAGGTCAGAGGGACGTGCAGCTCTCAGTGTGGCGCATTTCCCCTGGCTCTTCACTTCCCACTCATTCTTGTCTTCCACAGACGCTCAAACTTGCATGGCTGAACCGGAACACGGACTTGTCTGACCCGGGGGTGATGGTGTTGTTGGGATGCGGCGCAGTCTCCAGTACATGCGGGATGCTTGCGAGTTACCCGCTGGCGCTGGTCCGTACACGCATGCAAGCACAAGGTTAGGACAGCTGCTGGCATCTGGATTCCACCAAACGTTTCAGAGAATGAAATAGAGTTTCATATCAGCCAAATTGCATTATAAATCTAATTAGACTGGATGTATGATTTTATTGAATTGACATTTTGTTGTAAATTGTCCTTTTCCTATGATCGCTTCCTGGAGGGTTGTGTTAAGGATTAGTGTGTTAATCCTTAACACACTATTAACTGTGTTAAGGATTTAAATTTTACACAATCGCTAACGTTTGTTACCGGTTCAGTGCTATGAAGCTTACCGGAAATTCTCTGCTCTGCAAACAACTGTCTATTCTGCTATTCTGAACGAGGCAGATATTAATCTTATTTCAATATTTGGAAGTGTGACCGACACAGACTGAACGGCTTGGTTCACTTCCTCCGCTGCCGTGGCTAAAACTGCAGACAGTCCACATTTCTAAAACAGTGCAGAAAATCGACGTAATCGTTCACAATTTCTCTTTCTGTTCACTGATCAGCCCGGGTAAAAATCTATCAGGGGCAATCCAAGTGAGGACATAAAGCCCAGATTGTGCTGCAAGGGAGATTGTATTCAGGTGAAACTGCACAGGAAGGCAAGGGCCAGTTCTAAATAAATGAGATTAACTGAATTTAATTAAATTGAAAGAAATACAAAAAGCAGTTTTCAAATAATTCTTTAATTTAAGAAGGGTTGAAACTTTAACTTTAATCAACTGATAAATTATTTTAAAAAAATGACTAGATTTATTAGTTGTGTCAGTTTGTCTGCTGATATTTGACATCCAAAGACTCAACATCTTCGGCTGCAATTCCAGAACTACTTTCTTCTTTTTAGAAGGAGACCCAAAGTTCCATTAATATTCCATAAAAATATATAAAAAATGTTTTTCTTATTTTTCCTAACTTGATCTTTCCTATATTTCTCTCCAATCAGCTTCAGTGAAAGGATCCCCTAAACTTTCAATGCTGTCCTTGCTCCGCAACATTGTGACGCAAGAGGGCATCGCCGGACTTTACCGAGGAATCTCCCCCAACCTGCTAAAGATCGTCCCGGCCGTGAGCGTGTCATATGTCGTCTATGAGTACATGAGAATAATGCTAGGAATGGACTTCGAGGGTAGGAGGGAAGGGAAGGGGCATGGGTAGATAAAGGAGACATGGTTTGCTGTGAGTTTTTATCTGCAAGCATGTGCAGAAACGTTGTCAGTGCATGAAAAAAGGGCTTTACTCGTGAATAACTTTGAGACAACTTTTATGATGCCTTGAAGAAAAAAGAACTACTGCAATTCCGGACAAAAAAATTACCAGGCAGTTAGACATTGTACTTTTATTGAATTTATTTTGGTTTGTTAATAATTTGATGTTTTAAACAAAACTTCCCCCAAGCATGATGTCTTGCAAACATATTCAGACCTCTTTAATGTTTTCACATTTTGTCAGCTAAAACTATTGCTGATGGATTCAGATGTTCTTGTTATTCAGCGTAACAAGCACTGCTGAACAAAATTATGACACATGCTAGGTCACAAACAGAAACCAGCTGGACAAACTATAAAAGAATATAAAAAGAAGAAGAAAATAGAATAGGAGCAAGAATATTTTATTGGGAGTTAAGGCAACAGATCAAAACAAAAATCATCGAAACGTGGAACTAAAATGATGGGGGAGATGAGAGCACGTTTTCATTCAACCTTCTTTTCCTCTGATGCCCCTAAATAAAATTCAGTGCAACTACATGCCTATAGGAGGAACTTAGTTTACAATTCTGCACTATTTTGTGTTGCTCTATGCCATAAGTCCAAATACAATATAATGAGGTTTGTAGTCGTAACGTGATAAAAATGTGAAAATGTTTAACAGTTAAAAATAGACCTGGAAGACAGAGCTGACTGGCATAATATGGCCTATGCAGAACTATGGCTTCGCTGTGGTCAAATAACCAAAAGGCCTGAAACTCACCGCTGGGCTTCTAAACCACTGGTGGATGCTGATAGAAATGAACCCTTGATGACATTAATCAAACCACATTAGTACGGGAAACGCAAGCAGTTTGTTTTCAAAATCAGGGTGAAAAGATGGGGAAACATCTAAATGCTGTATAATGTAATGAATAATCAGCCTCCATCTGCACAGGCTGCTGTTAATTTCTGGAGTGATGTGTTGCTTTTGAAAGCTAACAGCTGAGTGGGGAGTTAACCAACAAGCATCTCGCTGCTTCTGCTGCTGCCGCTGCTGCAGGAATCTGCACGGATGCAGGCTTGCATGAACTTGCCAGACACAAAGTAACCTCTGGAAGGCAGCTCACGGTAAATTCCTTCAGCATTGTTTTCTCTACCAGGTGGGGAATAGAGAAGATTGGCTGTGGGAGGAACCTGCACAGACTCAGGACAGTTACTGATGAGTCTTAAACAAATATTACCAATACCAAAGCACAATGATAGCCTGATGGAAAGCAGGTGGTCGGTATAATTATCACACCTTTGAGTGAAAGGACAGTGGTGAGAAGAAGAAAAGACGCACACAGAACTGCCTTTATGGACTGAAACCGGACAAAGACGCACAAAGGGTTAAGGTGACCTCACCTGCCATAACATTACAACGATCTATGCAGAAAAGTGTGGATTGGGTGATACCTTTCAAAGACTTGACATGGTCCACTGGCACAGCGTGTTTCCTAGAAGGTTCATTGTATCTGTTTGTAAAACAAGAAGTTATATTTAATGTTTTAAAAAAAAAACATGCATGCAGACGAACTGCATGCACTGTGCTGCTTTTGTGGACAATTTCCACAGATTGTTTTAATGTTAAATTAAAAGAATTATATTAAACCTTTGTACATTTTTGACAAAATGTCCATTGAATAAAAAGAAAGAATTAATATTGGATCTGTTCCTCTACAGGCTCAGGTCTGTTGTATTATTGTGTGCGGAAATTTGGGTTATTTATATTTGTTTAATAAAGAAACATGCCTGAATATTATATTCAGTTTATTTATTAAGTACTTTGAAGGCAAATGAAACATCCTGTATATTGTTATCGTGGCCAAACATTTGGCAGTGGTGCCGTAATCAATGCCATGAAAGGATGTCCAGATCCTTTTGGGACATTAGTCCTTTAATCCTACAAACGTTCTTCAGGTGATAGAAGACCGACTTTGCAACTGTCTTTATGCGTCTTTGAATGTTCGGGTCTGAAACATTGATACAAGCCAGGATGGATTCATGCTCTCATCATACATCACAATACTGACTCTACCATCTGCAGGTAGCTGATTTATAGGATCAGGCAACATTTCTTCCGTCTTTGTTCCGGCTGAGGGAGACGGAACACAGAAGAAAAGGCCTACCTGGTAGGTCATGGTGAAGGTCTGCGCGGCGAGGCTTCGTTCTCAGAGAGGATGCCATACCGTTATTAATGCCTGAAAAGGGTTAATTGTCCAGCCAGAAGGTGGCGATAGTTGTAGCTGAATCGGTAAAACAGTTAAAAGACTTCGGAAGAAAACCCTGTGCAGCAGGAAGCACTGTGATTGGTAATCTTGAGAAGTTTCTACCGGCGTGCTGCGCGGCTCGCGTTTCTGCCCCCGAGTCCGCTCCTGGTAACCTTCCCGCTCCTCCGCAGCTTCGAACCGGGACAAAGCCTCGCCTGTTCTGCAGCTGTTTGCTCCTTTAGGGCAGCATGTCGGATTACGGCGGAGTCTCCTCTAACGGTGTTGGTGCTGGGGTGAAAAAAGACGCCTTTGCGGACGCCGTTCAACGAGCCAGACAGGTCAGTCTGAAACGGAGGAAGCTAACTAGCAGCTAGCATAGCTGACGTTAGCGTCTCGCTGCCATTCATTGGTTTTCTGTCTTTAATTCTATTTAATTCGTCGTTTTAAAAAAATGCAGACCATAGAATGAAAATGTAAACCTTTAATTTACACATACGAAGATTTTAGTATCTGTTTTTATTGATGAATGTAAGTAAAAACAAGCTAAGTTAGCTCTGTTACCTAGTTAATGTTTAAGCTGGTCACAGAGCTCTGTTAGCATCCCACATTGAAACCTGGTCTAAAATGTTACTAAACTATCGGCTGTTATATTTAAGCTCCATCTCGCAGTTTTGCCACGGATCATTTGAAATAATCCGTGTAACGACCGAAAACGTCTTGTTTACATTTTATTTTTCAATCGATGAGAAGACGCATGTCGAAAACGTGTCTGAGCGCAAGAACCTAAAACAGACTTGGGAAACGTTATTTCACAGTTGATTTGTCTGTTAATTATTATAAGTAAGCACCCATCTTACAAAGACTTGGCTTAGAAAAGAAATATAATTGATCCGATCTTTCATTCATTTTGTATTTATACTTTAAAGACGCTGCTGAACATCTGTAGTGTATTATTATTATTATTTACATATTTTACAAACAGAAAAGTTATTTGAATACAAACAAAAGAAGCGTGTGGCTTGAATAAAGGTCCCACAAATGGACACGTCCCTGGTGAAGTCCCACGTCTTCCACACCTGAAGGTTCAGGCCGTAATAAATGAACATTCAGAAATCCCAGCAATGTTTAATCAACTCTATGTAAAGCGGAATCACTGATTCACGTCGATGACCAACAGGAAGGCAAACAAACGGTCAGCCAAACAGTACGTCGAGCAAGTGCAGAGCACAAGATGACTGAGCTGTTTAACATTTATAAAACGATTTAAAAAATGTGCGTTTTATAAAATGCAGCTTTTTACATATAAAAAAAAAATCTGCACCCGTTGTTTTTGTTTTGTTTGCCTCATTAGTGAAGTTAGAGCGCTGGGATGTCCTTCTCCTTCTTCTCACAAAACTCCTGAATCTCTGTTACTTAGTATGTTGTTGAAGAGACAAAAACAATAAATATCTTAAGAAATAAATCTCTGTTTTAATGTCACACATGTAATCAGTGGCTGTGAATCTGGGGGGAATGAAATAAAGGATAGCTATTCTAGTTAAAAAAAAATTTTTTCTTGTATTTGCTCGTCTTCTTCTCGCTTTAGTGAAAGCAGTAGTTTGAGGTTTCAGTCAGAGGACACTTACAAAAAATTTCTAAACATGTTTTAAAGTTTGACGCTTGGCACCAATACCAAGACACGGCCTAAATGAAATATGAATATTTCACTCACTACTGCGCTGACGATGTATTCGCATTACATTGCACAGCTTTAGTTTTGTGTTTCTGATGATTTATTCAATATTGCTCAGTGCTTGTTCTATGTTCTTTGATGATCAACCAGACATGTTGCCATGGTTTCTGAAAATTTCGTCTACTTTTGGTCGGACCGGGTCTTTAAAGAAAACAAGCAGTTTAATAAGTTAATATTGAAGTCCGCAATAAGCAAATAATTTTCTCTTAAGCACAGAGAGATGGAGGCTGCAAAAAAATATTAAATGAGCTGCAGCTGTTTTTCTTGCATACCGTTTGTGTTCTGTATGCTTCAACCCTACTGAGAAGTTGGGTTGCTGAACAGAATAAGTCCAGTGAAAATGTCTCAGCCTCACTAAAGTTTCATGGAACCTTTTAGAAATTATGATTTGGTTAAAACTAAACAGGATCTTAGTTGTAAAAACTGTTTGGAAAAGAAACAGAATGACCAAAAACATGGAGGTGGCAGCTGAAGACTTTTCAGCCAGCTGAGTGGCTGTGCTCAGCATCATTTGAGAGGATTAGATCTTCTCTCTATCAGGGCTGCAACTAATGACTCTTTTAGCAATCAGTTATTCTATAGACTATTCTGACAACCAGTCGTATAAAGAAAATGGCACATTCTACAGATTTTTCATTCAACAATTTAAGCAATTTTATGCAATATTAGAAATATATTATAAGGTGCAATTAATTCAATTCCCTTTTAAATTAAGAAAAACGTTGTATTGCCTACAATGCAACACCATAGCATTCCTTTAGGAAATGTGAACCAGGTGAAGATAAAACTATAAAGGTCTTGACTAAACTATATCTACAAACATTTATGTTTTTATCTTAAGTACAAAATGTATTTTTTTTTTTTGTACTATTTTGACTTACTGTTCTGAAAATATGTTTTTTTCAGTAAAAGGCCTTTTGAGTCTGAATACTCCAGTTAATTAATTGATTACTAAATTAGTTGAGGGTTATTTCAATAATTGATCAATCCCTTTTCAGCCCTACTCTTTATAGAGCTGCAGAAAACTCATCTCTGGCATTTTGGTGAAAGTACTTCAAGCAGGAGGTACAGGATGATGGAAAATTTGACTGATTTTGAGACTAGTGCTAGTACCAGTAACTGACCCACTACCAGTCCTAAATATTAACTGGTCTTTCTGACTTAGCAATCAGTTTGTCCTTTTCTTCACCCTCTGCTCTCCAGATCGCAGCTAAAATCGGTGGAGAGGCTGCGCCCCAAGTGACAAACAACGGAGGAGCTGAAAGTTATCCATTCTCTGCGCAGAAACGATCCCTTGAAGAAGGAGGTGGGAAGTCAAAATCAAATAAGCACTTGGTCAACATTCGCTTAGTAGGAATGCCCAACTATTTATTTATTTATTTTTTATTTTTCAGATGAGCCCGATGCTAAGAAGTTAGCATCACAGAGTGAAAGAGATTCAGCAATGTGTATGTTAAAAACACTCTGAGGATTTCTGAAAAGCTTTAGTTTTACTTATTCTCCTATTAATTGCGTTCTCCACTTTTCCCTCCCTCACAGCTATTGGAGCTCAGTTAGCTGCTCTGTCCCAACAAAGGTGGGTTTTTTCCTCTTCGTTTCTTTTTTACACGAACACTTCAGCCTTAGTGGTTGTGTTAAACTGATTGTTTCCCTGTCCTGTATCTCCAGTGTCAGGTCCTCCACTATTACAGAAGAGTACAAGGTGCCTGACAGCATGGTTGGCCTCAGTGAGTACAAGCCCATATATTTCACATCAACAACACAGAATATGGCTTCATGTTGCATTTGTTCAAATTAAATTCAAAACGTTTTTTTTCTTTCGTTCCCTTCAGTCATTGGACGGGGAGGGGAACAGATCAACAAAATACAGCACGACTCTGGCTGCAAAGTCCAGATTGCGCATGGTGAGTTGCGTGAATCTCTTTATTTTGCACCACCGCTGCATGATACGTTTTGAAATATAACAGGCATTTTGTCTCGATTATTTACAGACGGCGTCGGTCTTCCAGAAAGAAGCATTTCCCTGACTGGATCACCAGAGGCAGTACAGTAAGTTTGCTAACTTAATTGTTTTTTTTTGTTTGTTTTTTAAGAATTCAGTTAGTTTAAAAAAAAATAAAAAATTATTCATTTTAGGGTTGGTGAACCCACTACAAAATAGCCTTCCTGTTACCATTAGAAACTTGTTTACTTTCTGACTGCTTTGATGACTGTAGCTGCATTTCCATTACGAATGTATGCAAAACTTTTGTCGATATTCTGCTAATGTCGAAAAAACACAATTTCGCAAATTGCGATATTTCAGTTAAATAAGAAATGCAATTCAAATTACTTGTTAATAAGTCTGATCACATGATAAGCCATTAACAATCATGGAGACGACGGATGTAAACACAAGATAGATATTTCAGGCATGGCACTATAGGAGACGTTGGGATCTTATTCACATACACTTCCATGTAGATGAATAAGATCCCAAATATATGCAGCATTTTTGGAAAATTGTAGTCTGTGATTTTACAGAAGATCCATGTATTTAACACTTTCCTATGACAAACTCAACTTCTGATCAACAGCATGATGCTGTGTGACCTCTGAAGTCAGCTGAGCAATGTCTAAGTTATTGTATTTTTAATTGTTTTTGAATTGGATCCAAAAAGACGAAAAAGATCTTGTTTTTCCACATTTTCAATTTGTCTCGGATCAAAAATACGAAATGGAAAAATACAACCATAGGACCAAATTTGATTTTAAGATTTTATTGCTCGGGCTTTTGCAACCCCAAAACATGTGTTTTTCCAAAATGTAAATTTTCTCCCAGGAGGGCCAAGGCTTTTCTGGAGGACATTGTGTCCAGAGGTCACGATTCAAGTAACGGTCAGTCCGGCTCCATGCAAGAGATCATCATTCCTGCAGGAAAGGCCGGCCTAATTATTGGTAAAGGAGGAGAGACGATCAAACAGCTCCAGGTGAGACGTCCGTACTCTGCTTTGCAGAAATATTTATAGAATCAAATGCTCCAAAGTGCCTTATTTTATAATCGGTGCATCATGTTCCTGTGTTGAATTTCTAGGAGCGAGCTGGAGTTAAAATGATTCTTGTTCAGGACGGATCACAGCCACCAAACATAGACAAACCCTTGCGTATCATCGGAGACCCTTACAAAGTGCAGGTACCGTCTGGACTCAGACAACACTGGTTCGTTTTAAGACAACATGTCCGCTTTTGTTTCTTACCGCCTCTGCTCTCTGTCTGCTTGTTCCTGCTGCAGCAAGCAAAAGAGATGGTGAATGAGATTCTACGAGAACGGGATCACGCTGGGTTTGGAGATAGGAATGAATACGGCTCAAGGATGGGAGGGGGCAGCGGCGGCATTGATGTAAGTGATTCCTATTAAAATGTTAACGACACAGTCACTTGAAGACGAGTATTTTTCGGAATCTCAGAGTTGTGATAAGATGTCTTGTAATCCTACAGATAGCTGTACCGCGACAGTCTGTGGGAGTTGTGATCGGTCGCAGTGGGGAGATGATTAAAAAAATCCAGAGCGATGCTGGTGTGAAGATCCAGTTTAAACCAGGTAAACCACACACAGGCCAGATGCTGTTAGTGTTTTTGGTGAGGAGAACTGATTTTATTTCAGTACACAAAACTGAATCATAGATTTATTTTTGCTTTCTTAGAACTTGATCCTAGTTTTTTTTTATTTTTTTTATTTTTATGTCTGTTTTGTAAACTATAAATCACAAAATTAGGATTGGAAAGGTTCTTAAAATGCTTGATTCAATTAGGTTTAATAGCAGTGAATAAACCTCTGGTTACAACTTAAACATAATTTACTCTGAAGGAAACATTTGGTCGTAAAATAAGACAATATTTTTTAGCATATCTTTTAATGGCAGTGTTCACTGTAATGTCAAGTTTAACTAGATATAATGGATTACACCATCATTGATGGTTATTCCAAACATGAAAAATTGGCAAAAATAGCTTCTGTCGAAGTACAATATTTTAACATCAAAAAATTATTTTAACATGTAGCGTTGTGCATACCTTTTTATTTTAACCTCGTTTGTTTGGGGGAAAAATACTGAAATAAGTCGTTAGATTCTCATTTTGACCATCTAAGGTCTAAATGTGGGTTTTTGTTGTTGTTTTTAAAAGTGCACCGCCTCAAATTGTTGATCTTAAGGATACCATTATCAGGGCTTTCTCTCCCAGGCACGGCTTCTTACAAGTGCAACTTGTACTCTCAATTGTCCATCTTAAAACAAATCCAAAGGAACTTAAAATGTTTGTTCCTTTTTTATTTATTATCAAATGTCAGCACAGTCTTACTAAAAATCTCTGTAACAACAACTTTGGCTGTTTTTAAGTAGTTTGATGTATAATTTTATGAACTCACAAAAATAAGCCATAATCTCCAGTCATCTCTACATTGGACTCTGTCTGAAATACTAGAACACATTAATAAAACCAAGTCCTTTCATAAAGTGCCTAAATTATTGTGGCGCTGAGTGAGATGGAACATTTTGGTTTAAATTCTACAAAATTGTACAGGCTGCGCAGCAGGTTGTCATGACAACCAGGTCTTTACATCCAGGGCCAAATCTTGCATGTGATGATGAAGATACTACTTTTATGGTATAGATCCAGCACTTTGACTGAAACACTGACGTTCACCCTGCTCCAGCTCTGGTCTTTAGAGTTGTTTGTTAATACTGTATTAATTACAGATGACGGTACAGGCCCTGATAAGATTGCACACATCATGGGCCCTCCGGACCAGTGTCAGCACGCTGCTTCCATCATCACTGAGCTGCTGCAGAGCATCCGTGCCCGAGATGAAGGCGGGCAGGGGGTGAGTAAGAGGAAAGCTCTGGATTTCAGATGTTTGTACCTGTGCTTTTGAGGGAGGGAACAAATGGCAAGTTGCTGACTGGAGTATGGTGTTTCTGCGATAGGGCCCTTCAGGTCCCGGTATGTCGTCGGGAGGCCGAAGTCGTGGTGGAGGTCAGGGCAACTGGGGTCCTTCAGGAGGAGAAATGACCTTTTCTATTCCCGCGCACAAATGTGGGCTCGTCATCGGCAGAGGAGGAGAGAACATCAAGTCCATCAACCAACAAACCGGGGCGTTTGTGGAGATTTCCCGTCAAATGCCGCCAAACGGCGACCCAAACTACAAACTGTTTATCATCAGAGGCTCCCCTCAGGAGATCGACCACGCCAAGCAGCTCATAGAAGAAAAGATTGAGGTAAATTTTAGGTTATTAGAAAGTCGCGTAACTTCTCAACCAATCCTTGAATGGTTTGACCTGGTTTTCCCAGGGTCCTTTGTGTCCAGTAGGGGGTGGTCCCGGTTCTGGAGGTCCAGGTGGGCCGATGGGCCCCTATAACTCAAATCCCTATAATGCAGGGCCTCCTGGTGGAGCGCCGCAGTAAGTGCAACACTCTGCAGTTGTTGGTTTATTTACATTTAGACTGGATTGAAGTGTTTAAGGTGTTGTGTATAACTTTGTAGTGGAGCTCCTGGGGGTCCTCAGTATTGTTCTCAAGGTTGGGGAAATCCTTACCAACAGTGGCAAGCTCCAAATTCACATGACCCCAGTAAGTGTCTCCAATTGGCTACATTCTCTTTTTCTGTGGTTTTGAAGCATGACTTATTTTATTGGTGTTTTTTTATTATTATTATTATTATTATTATTATTATTATTCTCTTTAGACAAAGCAGCTTCAGATCCAAACGCAGCATGGGCAGCGTACTATGCTCAATATTATGGGCAGCAGCCAGGGGGCGCCATGGCTCCCCAGGCGCCAGGTGCCCCTGCAGGAGCAGGGGACCAGGGCCAAGGAGCTCAGACTTGTGGGGGCCAGCCTGACTATACGAAAGCCTGGGAGGAATATTATAAGAAGATGGGCATGAGTAAGTTGGATGTGATGAAACAAAATCTGACTGAACTTTGAAATGCAGTTTAGTGGCTCAGGCTGCACCAGTCGATCTGCCAGAGATTTTAATCCCCTAAATTTCTGCTGAATTTAATATTTGAGTTCAAAAACTCAAATATTAAACAAAACAGCCTCATCTGATTAGCATCACATAGTAAACTGTCTATAGAATGACAGTCTTCAATCTTGATGCCTTTAATAAAATAACTGGTGCATCTCTAACTGATTTTATGACTTACTGATGGATTTATTTTTTATTTTTCCCAGCTCAGCCAGGTGGAGGAGCAGCAGCCACTCCAGGCTCAGCACCAGCCGCTGCAGCTGCAGCACCAGGTGGCGCTGACGCTGGTGGACAGCAGGATTACAGTGCAGCCTGGGCTGAGTACTACAGACAGCAGGCCGCCTACTATGGACAGGCAGGACAAGCTCCCGGACAGGCAGGTGGTCCACAGCCGGGACAGCAGGTAATGCACCTTGTTTCTTCTGATGAGACGTTTTTGGTTTTTTTTGGAACAGATGTTCACAACCTAATATCTCATACTTTCCGTAGAGGCTGCCAATTTATGTACTCTATGAGAGGACCTTTTCACACAAAAATAATCATCTTGTGTCTGTTTTCTCTTTTCAGTCCCAGTAAAACCCATGGTTGATCTGTTGGACGGATGTATTGGATCTCAGGATGCGTTTACTTTTCCTTTATTTGGCTTTAATAAGACAAGGCCAAGGTCTGCTTATCCCTCATAACGTTATCCATGTGACAGTTTTTTCATGGATTTAAAAGGGGACATTTCGCCCATAAATTGAACAAAGCACTAAATACCTTTCCTGTTCGGTTTTCCCCTTTACATGACTGCCTCACCTCATTATTCAAGTAAAGATTTCTTTTTTTTTAATTGTTATTATTATTATTTTTTATGAAAATGTGAAATGAGCAATTTTGCTTGCAAGCTATCACAACAGCATCTCAATACTGATTCACATTTAGTATTTCCCTTCAGTTTTCAGAGGGTACAAAAAGCTGTCTAGCAGTATTTGGAATATATTCACTAATTATCTTTGTATGAAAGATAATTGCAAAGTTGTTTTGACCTAGGTACTTTTTTTTTAAAACATTCCTAGTGTTTAATTTTCAGGTGTTAATCTTCCTGCCATGAGGATTTTTTAATTGTATTCTTCTTTTTGTTTCAAGAGGGTATTGAGTGTTTGTAATACCTGTAAGGCTACTGAATGCTACAGAAACTGAATGCGGTTTGGCAGCAATTGGTCATTAATTGTCCTACTAACTGTAGGCTGGTTGTGTGTGCATGTATATTTGTGTGCTTGACTGCCCTCCTTTTCATTCTCTGCTTTTCTTTTGAAACATTTTTTCCATTAGGTTCTGTCCTATTTTTACTTCTTTTTTTTTTTTTACGGTTTGTTTTTAAAGACTTCAATAAAACATTAATATGATACCGCTGTGTTGGTGTGGCTCAATTCTACGGAAGAGGATTAGGGCCACCGAAAATAAAAAAATAAAAAGAATTCTGACTTCAAAGTCATAAATCTGACTTTAATCTCAGAATTCTGACTTTAATCTCAGATTATTATTTTTTTCCGGTGGCCCTATTCCTCTTCCGTACAATTCTTATTCACTTAGTGATTTCATATTGTTTCTCATGGAGAAATATTAACCAAGGCACATTTAAATCTCCCAGTGTGTAGACTACTGCAGGTGCGTAATCTGGGTTAGCTCGTCCCTTTGAGGTTTTGATTGAAATGTCCACCAACCAATAAGAGTTCAGTGTTGTATTGCGAGAACCAATCAGGATACACCTTGCTTCAACTGGGAACAACGGCTCAGTAGGATATGGCGCCCAGCTCGAAATCTGAAAAGGACGACAGCAAACAGAAAGCACAAAGAAAACATAAAGACCATGTCGTAAAGCTTCTAGTACGTGGCAAGGCGAGTATATATAATATTGACCTAAAAATAGTAATCTTGTCAAGAGACGTAGACAGACTAGTTGAGACCTCCCCGTTTTTGCAACCGATGATGCTATTAGCTAGTTGCTAACTAGCTCAGCAGCTAACCAAGAAACAACTGGCTAGAGTCAGGTGGCTAATTAAGCTAATGCCACAAACTGTAAACCGTTGCCGTTTTCTGGTATTTTAACGTTTTCCCAACATTTTTTGCTTGGTTGCACTTGCTAAAGAGCACCAAATTTATTTCTATAGAATGAAGTTGACCGACGACAATAGGTTAGTAACAACATAAACGAATTATTATGTTTTTTTTCTTGCTATAATTCGTCAATGTCTGATACTACCTGTCTACTTATGTCCTCTCATTAAACTTTTTAAAGAAATTGAGCTCAATTATCAGGCCAGTTGTTTTTGACGATTTAATTTATTGTTGTATAACTACAGTACTCTGTCAATCCAAAATGCTAATAAACTTAAGACCTGAGTATTTTAAGAGTTCGTCCATGACTTTCATACAATATGAAAACGTTTAAGGAGAATGTGCAGCTTCACCTTCCTAATTAAATGGATTCTCTGATCACACCCCAAAATCTTGCTAATTTCAAGAGTTCTGCATAAATACATTTTTCTTTTGTACTTTTTACCCTTTTAATTCTCTTCTGGCCCTTTTTAGCAGAGAGATATAGGCTGACTAATAATCGCAACTTGATAGTATTGATCTCCTGAAGCCTCGCTTTCTCTCAACTCTGCAATCCTACTCTTCCTAATATGCTTAAATCCAACAAGTATTCAAGTTTATGCAGCTTGAAGTTAGAAAATGCACATAAAATTGAGTGGGAAAATTTCTAAGTTGCCTTATCATTGTGCAAACAGGTTATAATATTTATATTTAACTTTTTGAAATAATTGCTGAAATGAATAATTAAATTTATTCGGATTCAGCTGTAGAAAACCGGCATGTCACTGTTTTGTTGCTACTGTTTTCTTTTGTTCTACAGCTGTCGGGACAGTTTTCTCAGCGCCTGTTTAGGAAGCTGCCGCCTCGAGTTTGTGTCCCATTGAAGAACATTGTCAGCGAGGAGTTTCTCAGAGCGGGGTCTGTGTTGCTTCATATTTAAAAAAAAAAAAAAAGTACTTGTCTGTAAGTTAGTTTTAGAAGTAAAGATCCTTTTCAGACCTTTCATCAACACACGTTCTGGCTTGGATATAAATGGAAGCAGGGAACAGCAGTTGCAGGGAACAGAAAAAAAACATTTTTTCAGTAGAAGAAAGAAAAATTGGTTGGGAAATGTTTCCAGTTTGAAAAACATTGGCAGCCATGGTGTTGAAACCGAAGATGTGCTATCCATCACTCTGACCGAGCAGCCAGAATAATATCATCTTATGTTAAACTCTACAAAAACTAAAAAAGACAGAAAAGGATGTTATTCTGATCACTAAACAGTTTCAATCTAATCCTAATCAAGTTTAAGTTTCAAAATGAACAAATGTTACTGATATAACTTATGTTATTGCTGCTTTATTTAATAGCAGTAGCAGCACTATTTGTTGTTTTTCTGTATTAAATCAAAGCAGTTAGACATTCTTATACATTTTTCATATATATCACATACTGTTAGAATCTCATTTGGAAAAATGCCTATTTCAGATTATGATAACCTGCTTTTATTGGGGGACATTCAAGACTTAAAGACACAATATAATATAACTAAAGACAAGTAAAATAGTTTGAATCTTTAGATTTCTAATCAGTACAATCATCTTTTCATTCAGCCTCAATTGGCAAATAATTGGATGAAAATGTAACTAATGCTCCATATTTTCACACCATCAGGTAAAATGAATTTCAAAACCAATTGGAATGACAGAAACTCCACTACATTTCAAAAATAGTTCATCATCACTGTGTCAGTGTGCAGCTTTTATACTGCACATATATTCCAAATGTTTTCAATTGAGTCTCTCTGCAGCAGACAGCCGTACCTCACTCACATCACTACGCTCACCAGGCTAAAGGTCACACAGTGTGTGGGAACAATTGTAGCGAAAGCTGTGAAAGAGAGGAGTGCTGAACGAGTAGATTTAGCACAACTGATATGATTATCACAATATTAAATGTAATGCTGCGCTTTCACGATTTTTGGCCTTAATACCAATGTTTTCTTTTTCTAAAGCATAAAATTGGATTTCTACATGCTGTCCTGTATACAAATAAACACTAACAATTGCAGAAAAACCATAAATGTTCTCTAAAAATGTGCATTATAGCATCATTATCAGCGAGAAGTTATCAAAAAAAACCAACTGTGGATTCATGCAAAAATGCCAATGAAGATTTTTCCATTGATTATTGAGAATGATGTAAATAATTTTCTGTTAGCCATTGTTGCTAAAGTTTTGCAGTACAAATGGCGTTAAGTATTACCGTTTGGTTCCAGGCACATCTTCCTTGGCTTCACCAAATGCGGCCGCTACGTTCTGTCTTACACCAGCGACTGCGGAGAAGACGACGATTTCTCTTTTTACACCTACCACCTCTACTGGTGGGAGTTCAACCTGCACAGTCGACTCAAACAGGTAGTTGAAGGAAACCAAATCGTCCTTGCAGGTGTTTTGATTGGCAGACCTCTGTACGAGCATCTTCCCTGTTGTTCTCCTTAGGTCCATCATGTGCGACTGTTTGCAGGGGAGGAAATCTACAGCGACCTGTACCTCACCGTGTGTGAATGGCCAAACGACCACACCAAAATTGTCATCTTTGGTTTCAAGTAGGAAATACTGCTGGCACACTTGCTCTAAAATTCTGTCAGTGCCGATGTTTAGCTAAGAGGTTTTTCCTGCTCAGTACACGCAGCTCAAGTTCTGTGTTGATGAACCTGATGATGAGTGATGAGAATAACCGGGACATCTACATCACCATTGCCTCCATGCCTCCGTCCCAGCCGTGCTCAAAGTGCTGTCCGCTTCCTTCGGCCACAACCATACGAACAGGTGAACCTCCACTCACACACAGCTTGCTCCTGCTCTTGCCTCCTTCTCCCAGCCACATTAATCCGTTTGTCTCCCGCAGGAAGTGGTGAGTGCCTTGAACATGGGTATGTGCTGAACAGCAGGTACCAGGTGGTGTACCCGTTTCCCACGTTTCAGCCAGCTTTCCAGCTGAAGAAGGACCAGGTCGTCCTGTTGAACACTAGCTACTCTCTGGTGGCCTGCGGCATCTCGCTCTGCCCTGGTGAGGCCAAAACACAACGAGAACGATCTAAAAAGTTAGCACGGATGCATGTGACACTTTCAGATTGCAATGCAAAAACGAATTAAAGCAGTGTTTAAATTCACATCCACTTTAAAATGATGTTTGTGTTGTACAGGTATATAATATCCCCTAAAAACCACTGAGATACTCTATCTTTATTAGATTAAGCAGAAAGGGCTGAGCTTCTCACATGTTATTAGAAATGTTTTTAGCTGCAGATTTATCATTTGATATGTTATTGCATTTTTGTATAAAATGTTTTCTTATTGACAAAATGAATTATTTGAAGTGGTAAAATGAGAGATCTGCAGAATGTGACTATTTTGTAATCCAGTTAATCGTCAGAATCATCAATTACTAAAATAATCATTAGTTGCAGCCCTAATCTTTATCATGATTAGATATTGTTTGTCATCATTTGCCTTACATGTTTTCTTAAGTCGATCAATAAAATTTTATTTGTGTAGAACATTTCAAAGTGCTTTACATAATAAAAACAGAAAATCAACAATTGTTGATTCAATTCTAGAATCAACAATTGAAACATTACATTTAATCTCGTGCCATCATTAAATTCTTAATGGACTATATTTCAAAAGCAACTCCAAACAGGTGGGTTTTTAGTCTAAGTGTTTCAGTCCACATACTTCACAGGTCAGGTTTTTTTCCCTAATCTGTGTTCACTTTCTTTTCAGAAAAACAAGGCCAATCATCCCAGATCCTTTACACAAAGGGAGCTGCCCAGTCAACTCAAACCTCATCCTCTCTTTCCTCAACATCACCTGATTCTTCATCGTTACCCCAGGGATCTCCAGAAAGCCGACTTTTTCCCTGCAGGACCCCTCCGGTTCCCTCGTCTCCCAGCCAATCGCAAGCAGCCATGAGAGCCCGGGAGTTTGCAGCCGACCTTTTCCGGCGAGCCCAGGGAGGGTTTGGAGCGGCCAGAGAGACTGAGCGCCCCGGGGAGAGGAGAGCACCTGACGGTGACGAAAAGGAGGCACCGCATAAAGCGGCAGATAAAGGGATTAACGCAGACCTCTCAAGAGCCGAGGAGGATTGTAAAGACAGGAGAGTGGAGGACAGACGGACTAGTGCACAGCAAGCATCTACGTCATGCGGAAGCCCTCGTCTCGCCGCGTCTCCCGCCTCTTCTTCATCGTCACTTCCATCAACCTCGGCGCCCTCCTCAAGCCAGGAGCCGAGCCCCAGCGAACCCGGATACATCAACTACTCTCGTCTCCATTACCGCCTCCAACAGCAGGGGGCAGCAGAGCAGAGTTCAGGAGGAGCTGGGGGTGAGAGTTTCAGTGCCTCAGAGTTCCTTCCACACTTTCCTTAGTAAACTAATAGTTTGTTTTTCCAGGCTATGAGGACGATAAAGTCCAGCTGCCCTTCACTGTTACCGATCTAAAAGGAAGAAACCTGCAGCTGGCCACTGGGCCGCATAATGGACAGGTGTGTGTGTGTAACATTGCTATGTTAGAGAATACGTCCGTCAGACACAACCTTAACTGGTGGTAAAATAATTGCTTGATATGACTTTTGATATGACAATCTCATACTGACCTGCTTCTATGTTAGTCATAATGTTGTGGGGTTTTCATTGTGTGTTGTGCTCCATTAGTTGAATATATGGTCGTAATAACGGAACAAACCATTTAATTTCCCATTTAGCCAGTTTCAAGCTACCTTTGTGTTTCTGTGGCAGAGTGTTTGTGTAGAACAGCTGACTCTGGATTTCGAGTATCTCATCAATGAGGTTATCAGGAACGACTCTGCCTGGGCTCCACTGTTCTGCTCCTTCAGCGATTATGACGTTGTGATACTAGAGGTAAATACACACCCACTCACTCTTGGCATGAGTCACAAAGTTAAAACCTGTAAGGAATATCTACAGAACTGGGAAATGTGCAGTCAAAGCAAGAGTTTGTTTTTTTATTATCAAGGAAATAGTAGGTCGAAGCGTCCATAGAGGAAGGGGAAAAAAAGCAAAAACTTTTCATTCAACGGCTCCCAGAAATTTTCAGACCGCTGTTAAAATGTCAGCATTTTTTCCAGTTAAACTGTGTAGATATGGAAATAAAATCTGTTTTTGCTACAAACCAATTGCAGAGAAATATATTTGTTCATTTATCACAAATCATACTGTTTGTGCAGAATCATCATTTTCACAAATTGCATGATTTCTATTCTACGATCCTGGTTTATGTAACATAGGACAACGAAGAAAGATGTTAATAACAGGAACAGTACAAAAACTGCACATTATTAAAAATATGCATATTAAAAAGACAGTAAAGAAACCAGTCAGGGAGGCGAGAAGAGCCCAGCAGCAACACCAAAGAAGTGGCAGGAATTTCCCACAAGGCTGCTTTTGTCAACATGAAACCAAAAATATTACAATCTCAAGACGGGGGACGATTATGGGCTGAGTGCTGAAACCGAAAGCTGTTGGATCTGTTATTTCAGCGCTAGTATTTTAACTTTTGAGAGGCATTGTGTAAATTTAGACAAATTGTGAAGTTAGATGATTTCCTGAAAATAAAACATGAAAGATTATCCCTATTTCACTTTTCTTTACTCCTCCAGTCATTGTAAAATTTTGGCGAAGATAAAAGAAAGGATAGATGCTACTATAGTTAATCTGGATTTTATATATTGTTTCTAACACTTTTAGAAAACTTTGTTTTTGTGTGAACCTTTATACCTTGATGCTGCTGTTACACCCAAATCTGTCCTTTGCTGGACAATGAAGTCTGTTTCTATTCTATTCTAAAGTTTCGCTTGTTGGTTGGCTGTACAGCAGGAATCCTCTAGAGTCTGATTTATTTAACATGATGATAAATGAAAAATGTCAGATAAATACATAAAGAGGGCTTGATGCTCCTCAGGTTTGCCCAGAGACCAACATTGTGATGATCAACATTGGTCTGCTGCTGTTGGCCTTCTCTGTCTCAGACGAGGAACACTGCAGGTACTCTTCCTCTTCCTCCTAATTCTGCTCTTTAGCTTTTTAGCTCAGCGTTTCTCTCTGTTCTCATTTTCTATTTTTCAGGCCAAACACGTACCATTCCAACCTGGAGGTCAGTTGGGACCTTAACACAGGAGTGTGTCGCACTGTAGGTGTGGGTGACCTGACGGAGGTTAGGGGGCAGACTAGGTGAGCACACACACACACAGATCTGTCTGTTCCTTGAAAAGCTGAGTGTAAGGGTCATTCCTCTCTGTCCCTGGTAGTGGGAGTGTGTGGAGTTCCTACAGAAAGTCGTGTGTGAACACCGTGATGAAGTGGCTGGTTCCTGAGAGCAGCTCCCGCTACATCAACCGCATGACCAACGAAGCTCTGCACAAAGGTGAGCGTAGTCTTACACACACACCCACATCTGTGTCATGTCATCAGTCTTGTCAAATTAACTGGGATGAACATAAAAATAATGTTGGGCGATTTTATCGATTAATCTAAATTTTTAGTTTTTGGAAGATCTGGATGTTTTTTCACCAATTCTGCCTTTGGGGTTTCCATGGTTCTGAGTGATGTCAGCACGCCCTGAGTCGCCATCTTGCTGGACAGCCGTGTTTTACAGCTTCTGTTTATTTGGTCTCGGCGCGCAGTGTTAGGGCTGGACTAAGATTTTTTTATTAATATTTTTAATTACGAGAATAAATCAAACAATTACCAGGATCCAGTCACAATATTAGACAAACAAAGTAGTAATTTTATGAGAACTCAAGCATGACAAATAACAAAAAAGTAAAAATGAGGACTGTTGAGCATCATGTGACGTTATACTTTGGTATATGGGAGCCCTCCATCTGTTAATCCATCCACTCATCCTATAACTTGATCTTTCCAGTCTTTCATCCTTCTTTCCAGTTTATTAAGTTAGATTTCACAGCTTTAAGATGAACAGAGATGAAGAAGTTTGAATAAAAATCTATTAAATTTTTTGTGCTAACCCCCGCCTCATTTTAAATAGTAACTGTGGGGGAAAAAAACAAAAAAACATTGTTCCTACAAAATGTTCTAATGTCTTAATCAACTTGTCTCGTTCAGGCTCATCTCTGCAAGTGTTGGCAGACAGTGACCGTTGCACTTGGATTGTATTATGAAGGGAAATTTGGAAGAAGCAAGAGTTACAGAAACCAAATCACACGTTCACCTATGAAGGCGCGTCCTCTCTTCAGCGAAGAGCTCACGTCACAGCAGCACTTTCCACTGTAGAGGTTTTAAGTTTAAAAGTGTAATTAAAATTAACCAAACACAGGCTTCTCTGCTGCAGATTTGTTTTGTTTATAGATTTGTAGTTGTTTTGTAAATCTTTACTGTAACATTGCAGCCATTGAAACCAAGCGCTGAACTGAACAAAGATGTCCTTTGTACTTTGTTTTTTCTGTTTGTTTTTTACACAGGAAGGTATGCTGTTGATGTTTGACTGACTGCGTTTGTTATAATTCAGTTTAGGTTTATTTGTGAGGATGAGTGTGAAGTGAATGTTGACTTTGTGTGAAACATGATGCATTCGACTGCTTTTGAACAAGTGTTTCCTTGCAGTCTGGGTCAGTTCAGTCCACTACAGTGTTTTAAACCAGAACCAGCTCTGTACTGTTTTCATATTCCTGTCATTATCATCTGCGTACTGGATTAGAAATGCCTGTCTGACTGGAAATATTTTGCTAAATTAAAATATCTGAATTTAAATGTTATTTTGAGTCTTTTGTGCTCACTACCTGACAGATTTCAACAGTGGCTTCATGTTACAAGATTGTATTTTAAAAGAGCGGTGTTATATATTTTCCAGGCACATGCTGTCATTTTCTAGCCCATTTAACTGTTACGTTGATTTATTGTAAAAATGCCATAAATATCAAGAAAAGAAATTTGACTTTGCAATTTAGCGCCTTGAAATTGGCCTCTGTCTCTTTAAGAAACTCCTGTTCTTTCTGACGCTCTGCCCTCAATACATCACCACAACAGAATGGTTACCACGACGACATCTTGACAGATTCAAGGATTTCCCAAACATGCATGAAAGAATCATGGCAACTATTCATGTTTTTGATGAGTGTTACAACCCCTCCCTGAGACCACTAAGGGTAAATGTTGGCACTGGGTGTAACAAAAACCAGTCATCTAAAACAGTGGATGTCAGTAGCAAAAGGATAGTTTATTTTACAGTGCAGGTAAAATCTCAACCACAGGAGGCGAAAAACACAGGGAAGCTTTGAGCTTCAGGGTCTCCAAGGCCAAAACAATAAATAAAACACCCCCTTTTAACTATGAAATAAAAAAAACTTTCTAGAGGTGAACTGAAAGAAAAGTACAAAACCTGAACTCCCTGGCTACAGTGTTGTATAAAGTACTCAAAAAATGTACTTAAGTAAAAGTACAAATACACAGACAAAAATGTACTCTAGTAAAAGTAAAAGTACCACATTAATATTTTTACT
>CAEFZX010025865.1:0-15007 GCA_903066825.1 Alfaro cultratus
CTCTCTGCTGCCTCACCAGCTTCGCTTCCGAGCATTTGAATGGGAAAATGCAAAAAAATCAGAGATTTTGAAGAAAATATAATCAGAATTGGTTAAGCTAAATGAAAAATAGGTACTTTATAGTTCAAACCACAGGGTGAAAATAGCAATATAAATGATTTTATCATTATTATTTCTCCATGATGACAGGTGAGGCTCTGCCTCGTAATCACTGATCATTCCACATCTGGCTAACCATTTCCCACTAATGACACTAAAGATAACATCTGCTTCATAGCTTCCTCTGGGCACTTAAATAGAGAAATGTCAGTTTTTTATGAGTCTGGACTGAATTTGATAATATCAACTTCAGGATCTACAATCTTAAAATGAATCAAACTTGAAATTGACACAGATTTTTTTTTACATTAAAACAAAAAGCAACAAAAAAAAAAACAAGCTTAGATGAATAGCCATAGATTTTTTTAAAAAACAGTGCTGAAATCTTGTCTTGCCCTCGTGAACCTAACATCGTTTTGAGTAAGTGCTGACAGTCACAATAATAGTCATAGTATCGACTTGCATCTATCTTAGTACGTTATGTTTGGTGTTGTTCTTCCCTAACAACTAGGGCTTCACAATATCACAAAAACATACAGTTGTAATAGCATTGCTGAAATGTTGAAGTAATGGTATCTATTATGATTAAATCAAACTTTCTTCATCACAATGGCTCCATCTCTTGCCATAAATTGTAGTATCTATTTGACTGAAAATATACATCAAGTGTGGGCATTGAGCATGGTAAAAGTCTACCACACAAGATAAATTATTGGCATGTAGAAGTAAAATCCAAAGCGCAATATAATATCCTGGCAAGCATTGCACCCAAGCAGTTCTTAGCATTTGAAATATTGCACACATCAAAACTGTAAAAAAAGGATTTACATATATTTATGAACTCTGTCAAGGAATTCATATATACAGTATAAACTCCTTTTCAGGACTGACCTCATATGTTACATCTTTCAAACTCCAAAATACTTCCAGACAAAGATGTAGTTTCACATTATATGCTGTCCAAGATCCTGAAAAGCAGAAGCTATAACTGCATCTGAGGTCTTTTTTTTTTTAAGTTAATGGTGTATTTTGGGGATTTCCGTTTGCCTCGTTTTTTTTTGTTTCGTGTCTGTCACTACTCCCTTCTCCTTCAGCTGCTCAACTCTGTGGCTTCTGGCATCAGTCCGCAGCAGTTTAGAGTCACTCACAAACATACACGCGTTATTCCCGGTTTCTCCATTTCCAGGGTTGAGTTCTCCAGCTGGCACCGGCAAACAGGCTGACATCAGAGCTGCGCAATCACACAGACCTCGCTCACCCCATGTAATAATGTGGTTTTGAAACCGAAACACAACAATTCCACTTTGGATAGCTCCCACCGGCCTGTCTGGGCACTGCTACATAAAGTCTCTCATGCTGAAGTTTGTAGTCCACAACAGCTACGGGCAATGAAAAGCAAAGCTGAATTACAGATGAATTCACATGGAAGTATTTAAGTCTTAAAAAAAATGTGATAGACTTATGGTAATGGCTTTAGCTTATAGTAATTTGCAGAGGTATTCATTACTCCTAATCTCTTTTATACTGGGACATTACAACCACAAACTTCAATGTATTTTGGTGTTATTTTATGTTATACAGCAATACAAAGTAGAGCACACTACTTATACTGATGGTTAGAGATCTGAAACTTGTGTCACGCAAATGCATTGAAGAAAAATATCCTCACATTATGATGCTGCCGCCTCTATGTTTAAAAATGGGGATGTAGTATTCAGGGTTTTGCTTTAGGACAAGAGTTACTTTCTTCCACATGTTAGTCCCCTAAATGGCGTATGTTTTTTTTTTCCCATAAGGGTAAGATTTAAGAAGTTCATTAATAGAAGAGATGTTGCCACTTGTCAGGTGGATCTCTGCAGTTCTGCCAAAGTTACCATATACTGTTTTGACAACATACTGTATGAAAAAAGTTCAAAGGGTATGAATACTTTCTCAAGGCATTGAGGCTTCCACCTACTTTTCCCATATGATGGTTATCTTATTTTTCCCAATCTTCTCTCTACAATTCACCTTCCCACACTTTGTCACCTTTTCCCCCTCTCGCCGATCTCTACTTCTGCACCCCACCCCCAGCGCAATCACAATCTAATCCTCTGCAATCAGTTCCCCGTGAAGATACCACCCGCTTCCAACAACAACAACATCAACAACACACACGTACACACACACTGAAGCAAACAGAGGTCTGCAAAACACCAAAGAACACCATGCAGGGATAATCGTCTAAGTGGCTGGATCAGATAATTATCAAACCTCTGCTCATTGCTTCAACTTAAACCACCTAAATGAGTTGTGTATTCAAACAGGAAATACACCAGAGCAGAAAGTTAGGGTAATATTTGAGAGCGGGGGATTCTCAAAATAACATGACTGAGTATAGATTTAATTCTCCTTGTGGGATAATGACAAATAAATGTGGGACCAGGATAAACTGAGGCATGTTACTGGTTGTAAGTATGTGCATGTTTGTGTGTGTGTGTGTGTGTGTGTCTTCCAACCTCAATCAGCTGATGACTCAGTTTTGTTGTAGTCCTACAAGGCAAAAGCCTGGGGCGGTGCACGACTAATGCATTAGCCTCTTTAGCAATTAGGGGCATCTGTCATGACTCTGTACATGTTTTTGTGCGAATGCATCTTGTAGCCTTGGGCAAAGAGGCAAATACAAAGACTCTTATTTTAGCCAAATACACCAGGCTGTTTCCCAGACACAGAGGCTTTGGTGCAGATGCTCGTAGTCTGCAGCTGAATTTAGAGCAGCTTTTTACAAACTGTTTTTCTTGTTTACCACTATGTGAACTAAAATCTGGTTGCATATAAAAAACTCAAGCTTTGCTAATACTATTACACCTATTTGAAAATGTGTTTGTTTGTTTTTTCACTCTGATGAAGTGGTAAGAAATGTTGCAAGCTATGGTTGTTAAAGTGCATTTATTTGCTGGACTGTGTTGTGTTACAGAATCAACACTGATTTAACAGAACATAATTGGCAGTAGGAACGAGCTCAGTACGCTTTTGTTAAGCGACTAAATTACAAAAAAAAGTAGGACATGGGTATGTGGTGGAGTAGGAGTGTACATATCCTGCATTTATGCATAGAAGAAACAGCAGCAAATGTAGCTGGTGACTCATGGCTGCGTGTGTGAGTGTGCAACCTTGTCTGTTAATATGACATTCCACGCAATTCTTAAAATATTGCTCACCTTATCAAGCACACAGCGATGCACACCACCTTACATGGTATCACTCAAAGTACGCTCAGCATGCCTTCATTCTTGACTGACAGCTCTGCCATATGGTGCTGGGCTGCGTGGCTTTGTTTGCACATCCAACTTCTGTTTGTGAGCATGCAAGGAGACCAATTTGGTGACTGAATGACTGTGTGTCCATAGTGTGTGTGCGTGCGTGCGTGTGGGTTAATGTGTGATATGTTTATATTTGAAGAAATCAAGTCGCAGTTCCACCAAAATATGCCATATTCGCACAACCGTAAAATATTTTGTGGATTAAACAGAAGTCTTTGTACATGAAGGATTTTATGAGATATTTCAAACAGATAATATTGAAATCACTTTGCAGATTTCCTCAACCAGTCCTTTTGTCACTTGAACGTGGGCATGTATTGATACAGAGTCCGATTCCAATGGTTCATTTAAATTAATGCTGTGTAGCTTTGCTTATACAAAAGTACAAATTGATTAGTTTGGAAACATTTTCTATAACAAAAAGCACAAACAATCATTAAATGTAAATCAACCAACAAACTTATGGTAAAAAAGGTCAGCTGTGAGTAAAAATGAGCTAAGCAGCTGGATGCAGGCTCGCTAATTCACCAGCTGATTAATTTGTCTGTGTTACTCCAACAAAAGGCTTGTTTTGTGCTATGTGATCATTTACTTTTTATATATTCACTAGTGATGGGTCCGGCAACACCGATGCGTCGGCACATGCGTCAAGCCTATAGACAAAACCTCGTGTCGGTGCGCATATTGCTTTCAGCAAGTCACGTGACCGATACAGGAAGTGTTTCGAAATGACACTGAGGAGCCAAACTGTGTTTATAAGGTAGCGAATCTGTCAACGGGATGCATTTGCCAAAAGAATTCTTGATCTTTTACGGTACAGCGCCAACTATGGAGCCTCAAGGCAAACGAAAGGTTTCGTAGTTTGGGACCATTTTGATCTTACATTAGAAAATAAGGCATTGGTTCTCACTTTGTTGTTGTTTCATCTGGTTCTTTTCAGTTTCTATTTGATATATCTGAATCCAAATTCAGCTGAAATTGACTCTTAGTTTACTTTCAGATTATGTTCTGCAGGTTAAGTGTTGCATAAGTTTGACAGAACTGTGTTATTTAAGTAAATCCACCTCCTCAATGCTGAGGCATTATAGGGCATCAGAATGAAGTCCCAGATACACCTGGATAAACTCAGGTATACAGCCATTCTACAAATTACTCAGTTGCTTTTTATAAATTATTTCATATAAATGTATTGTTTACTTCATTTTTTTCTACAGCAGGAGAAGTTGTGTCAAAAAAGCATAACAGACAAAATTTCAAAATGTTGGAAAAACTTATTTTTTTGAATGAAAATTATTGGGGGGAAAAAAACAGTCCACCATCATCCTCATTCCAAACATGTTCATTTAAATTTTCACTTTTTGGTACATGTTCACATTATTAATTGACTGTATCTAAGAATATCCAATATATTTTGAATTTAACTGAAGATATGACATAATACAATATATAATATACAATAAAATGACTTAAATCTTAATGTATAAACTAGGTCATCAAATCAGTCTGTCAACTACAATGACTGTAGGGATTTTTAACGTCCAGCAGGGGTCAGTATTCAGTGACACAGTATCGACACAGTTTTGCTATGAGTCGAATTGCTTCATGACGCCTCATTTACCCATCACTAATATTCACTACAGCAAAAATGTGTCAGGCATATATCCTGTGCTTTGAAATAAAGCATATTTAAATAAATCAAATCACTTTAAAGTTAACTTATTCAAACTTTAAGCAATCAATATCTTATAAAATATTTTTGCAGTAGTGGATAATTGTTGCTTTTCTGCTTTACATAAATACAGTTAGACTTTGGTGTATATTTGTTAAACTTTTCACTATAAAACTGTATTACTTTTTAGAATAATAAGATTTGAAAATCATTATGTAGAAAATCTAATACAACTCAGGGTTTCTCCTGGTGTATTATAAGCCTGGCGGGCCACCAGGCTTTACTTCTGTCCCCGGCAGGCAAAGCATTGCTCATCTTTTTAAGTCTTTTTAAAATGTTTGCATGTTTTAAGACTTTATAGTTGGTGTTCAGGTATTAATCTTACAGTCTTTTAATAACACATAATTATCAAGTGATAGTTTCAAATTTCTTGTCAACTTTTAAAAAAAAATTGTAACTCAAAAACACATCCTACCGCCCAACCACCGGGCTTAGCAAGTTTTATGGGGGAAACCTTGCAACTATAACGGAACTCAAAGTTTGTGCTGGAAATGCGTTTAAATTATTAATTTGTAATTCATTTCTGTAATAAAATAAACATGCAATTTTTTACTCTTTACGTCGTAGAAGCCAATGAGTGAAAACAGGGGTAATACAAAAAAATACTTAGAGAATAGGGGCTTTCCTCAGCCTAACATCCTCAGCCTAACATCTAGGCAGTAATTTGTTCTCTCGCAGGGGAGGCATAAAAACCAGAACTCCAAACTCTCTGCAGTTATGGAAAAAGTGATGAATGAAAAAAAAAGCCAAAATACTTTATCTCTTTCTAACTGAAAGTTATTACATTTTCTGTATGGTATGACTTCCTAATGGATAGCATATGTGAGTATGTGCACACAGAGAGAGTGCAGTAGTTGAGGTTAAGCTAATAACACATGCAGAGGAGAAACTGGGAACCCGCGGTTTATAAAGAATACTTGTTTCCCTGCCGCACTGAAAACCAGATGTTGATAAAAAGACATTGGGGGGGAGGAGCAGGGAGAGGACAGATGGACAAAAAATTACAATCTCTCAGGCCAAACATCTTAAAACATCTGCCAAAAAATCCAGAACTTTACAGGAGAAGATGGATTTATGTTCTCCTTCTCTTTTTTGTGTTTTTTTCCTCTTTTTTTTGTGCATGAAATTTCACTGCTCCGTGAGAGCCTTTTTCAGTCATCCACGCCATGCCTGTTCTCTGTTAACAAGCCTCAAAAAGTTACGACGAAATCTGGAGCTGTTTAGCGCTTGGAAAAAGACAGATTCTTCCACAAATGGCTTCATCACAGCCGAGAAGACCAAACATGGCTGTGGACGGTGGGAGTCAGACAATGGCTCGATCCCGTCGATACAAATCCACATTATGCCAACATAGTCAGCGTGAAACACAGTTGATGTCCAAGTAAACAGTGCAATGCAAAAGTACTCATTCTTTTCGGTGTTTTTTTTTTTTTAAAGGTGCCTCAATAATAACCCATGGCCTTCAAAGTTTGTTGTAAACAAAATCAGAACATTTTCCTAAAGCTTAGATCAAATCAAATGCAACCAGTTCCATCCAGAAGCCATCTAATTCAATTCTAGATTCATTGGAGAGCGTCAAAACAAAATAGTGGAAGACCATGGGGGAAGTATCATGCTTTGGGTGACTCTTCTTTTCAGCAGATACAGAGAAGCTGACCAGAGTTGACTGGAAGATGAACAGAGTTTAAAACAGGACTATACTGGAAGGAATCTGTCATAGTAGACATCCCCAAACTTTGCCTGTTCACAGGCAAAAGCAAGTGGACATGCGGTTTACTTGCTCATATGTTCATGTTGGCTCACATGCTTGTCTTTCTTCTCTCTTTGACGTCCTACATCTCAAATGCACAGTGGCTACATTTGTTCTGAAATAAATCAGCTCCCATGCTCAGCTCAACATCTCAGAATTACTACAGATGCTTATTGTTAACTTTGCCGCTAACTGGGGAGTCCTCTGTGAGAGGATGGAAAAGACTTGAGATCAGATCGAAGGTTCCACTTGCATCAGGAAAATGTTCAGGCTCTCCATTGCATTGTGTCGACATTATGTCGATTTCTCTAATGAAATCCAATTCAAAACAGATAAAAGCTTGTGGTTCCCACAGATAATGTGCAACAAAACAAATGGTACGGACACTTTGAAAGGCTCTGCAAGTAGCAAATGCATGCTATATGTGAAAATTGAGCAATATGGTTAAAATTCAGCAGGGAGAAGGAACAGATGTTTTTGATTAAAGGGTTGTCAATCGCAAACCCATAACACATATCAGATGATGCCAGAGATCCTAGCCCAGAAAGATGTAAAGATTTATGTTTTTACATGCTGCAGACCGAATGGCAGACCAGTAAATAGATGGTCTGGGTGTCTGATCCACATATACACATTCACACATCGGCTGTGAGGCAGCTCTTGAGATCTGTATCGATTTATCAATACAAACCCACAGCTTCCCACCTTATCTCTTGTCCTGCTGAATTGCAACACCTTTTCAGATTTCACTAGAAAAATTCAGACTTTTTCTTCCTCTGAGGCAAAAATAATAAACAGAATAAATAAACCAATTGAAAGAACTGAGATTGTTTTTACAGGTGAAAATGCCTTCAAATATCAATTTTATTGAGAACAAAACGGAGTGTAATTTTGCGGCTATTACAGACTGCATCGACTGCGAGGGAACAAATACTTAGGGTGGATGGTAATGATTCAGACTCATGAAGGCTGGATGGGAAGAGCAGGGTCCGCATGGGGACAAGATGCGCTATAAGTTAAACAAAATGGGGCTGTTACTTGGCCCCATTTTGAGAAAATGGAGCAGCTCTTTTCATATCTTTATTTAACCCCCACTGTCCCCTTTCCCCGCTTTCCCTCTTTATCCTAGAGCCAATTTCCAAAATGGCTCTTCCTTCACATAATTGACGCTTGCCATTTATCGTTCAAGGCACCTGCTGTCGGTTTGACAACAAGACAATCAGATGGAGCGGGCGACCATCGTCCTATTGTCCCGGTTCCTGGTTTGTCTGTGACACTAAGTGACAACAGCTGGAATCCCTCGCTCTTCCGACAACACCCATCATGCAAGTCAAATGCAGGCACAAAAGAAAAGGGCTTCATTATAGTGACTATAGTGGTGCGATTTTAACCAGCAAGAAGAGGAAACAAGGATTTAATTGTGTCTGCTGAAGGTGGATGAAAGGCTCTGTTGTCTGATCTGGATTTGAACATGTGTGTTAAAGCACAGGGCAAACAGCACTGCTATCTGCAGATGCTGCTGCAGATTTCTGAATGCAAACCCTCTCGCATCTCCCTTCTTCTTCCCTCTTGACGTAATTGACCGAACATGTCAATACTTGGAGGAATAAAAACAGAGCCTCCATCGTCTGCATCTATTGATCCACACTTCTCTTTCTTTCCCTTTCTGCCTGTCTGCTGATCTTAATTACACTTCTTTTTACCAGGCTGGCCAGGGCATCTGCCCTTTTCATAAAGCTTACCACTCATCAGTGCTTATACATTAAAATTAATGAGAGAAAGCGGGCCTGCAAAGACAAAACATTCAATACTAGGTGGATTTTAATCATTTGAAACAAAGAGAAAGTGATTCAGAGTTGACATCTTGACCATCACACATCAGAGCTTGGTTTTGTTAGCATAGCTAGAAAAATAGCAGTAGCTGTGTGTATACTCAACTATGCAGCTTAACTTTTAGATTTCCAAAAGGGTGCCAATATTTCTACATCTGGCATGTTATATGAGAAACAGGTTGAAAATTCAAAGTCGTATCATATATAGGCTACATCCTTACTGTTCTCTATTGAAAGTCTTGCTCTCTTGTAGCCTGAAGTAAAAGTAGACAATATCTCAACATATTTCTAATAATGAAAGCAACTTTCACAAGAGTGTTGTCAGTCCAAAGTTAACATGGTGAATTCACAAATTCAAAAAGATCAATTTTCTAAGTTTCTGGTGGTTATCTGATTGATAACCAATTCTGTCACTTTTTCTGTGAATCTCTCTAAAGAGCCTCGATGAACATGTTCTGACTTTCTCTTCCTTTCTTTGCCACTTTTTCTTTCTTTACCAATTTGTTTTTCTCCTCCTTTGTTTCAACAGCTCTCCGCCTGTGCTCGCCAGTCCACCTCTCACAAAGCACAAACACAACTTATAAAGTCAGGTTTTATGGAGTGATAGGAAGGCAGCCCTGTCCATTCTACAACAATTGTTCTCCCATGAATGAGTTAAATAAAAAAAGGTTTCCTAATCGCCCAGTTTCACAGCTCACGCCTTCCATCAATCACGGCTGTCTGCGCTTCCTTGGCATTTGTGTGAGCCGTCACGTTCCCACCGTCTGAGCTTTTAAACGTCTGCTGAATCGAAAAACAAAAGCCGTTACACACTGCAGCAAGGTAATCTCCTTCCACATGCGCTACCATCCTTTTCTTTTCGAACAAATCTCTTTCAAAATATGCAAACGGACACTTTTTCCCTCCCTTTTTTCCCCCGGACCCCCGTCCCTTTTACCTGTGGCTAATCTATAAATGTAAGTCATATGACAGGTGAATATTGAGGAGCCTAACGATAACCGGTAACATCTTCTCTTGGCCGCCTTATCGCCACTTCACATCGCTATGAAGCGCCTATTCAATATCATCACCTTTGGCAGAGAGCGGGGAGGTACACACTTGTGTGTCTGTGTGTCGTTTTGTAATCATAGACACCTATGTGTGTACTTAAATCACACGTAACCATGCACACACACACGCACACATGCGCGCACACACACATCCAGTGGCTTATCTCCTGAAATAAGAAAAGGGGCTTGTCAGGATGGCACATTGTATAGGCGGGTGTTTGTGTGCAAATGTGTGTGTGTGAGTGAAAGGCAATGTGCATTAGGGCGATTACAATATCAGCCGACTCCAGATGGAGGCAGGAAAATAAACAGTGGATGAGAGTGCAAGCGAGCTAAGGGACAGACATCGTGCGAGGGAGGCTAAGAGAGAGATTCTGGATGTGTGTATTGGTGTGTGTGTGTGTCTGTGTGTGGGGGGTTCTGCTTCTGAGTGATACAGTTAGAGAAAGTAAAGTTAATTAGCACCTCAGTTCCGGTCTATATCCAGCGAACAGAATGAGGAGTAAATGTGAGACAACGCGAATGTTTATATGCTCCTGAACACATCAATCAGAGCATTTAAGTCTGGGTGAGAGAAATGCAGGTAGCAGTGGAGCTAGAAGCCAAAAAGACCACCAGCCAAAGTTATTAGCAAACGAAGCAGCTGCTTTAGAGCCTAAGAAAACAATAAGAGCATTAATGCTACAGACGTTAGGTAGAAATGTAAATATGTTTATACTGATACATAAGGATAAGATAAGACGGACTTAAATGGAAATTGTGTTTTCTATGATATGTTAAGGCATGTTTGCATTCTCTGAAACTGGACGTATTTTCATTAAGTTTCTGTTTTGTTTTTTTTTTCCTTTTAGGGTTAAAAAAAAAAGTGTAACGCCTGAAACTTAAAACAGTACATTTCACTCGGTTCTGGTAGACAAGTTAATGCTTTAGGAAGCTGCTTAGCTGTTTTTACGCTACCTTTCTACACTGTTCAATCACAAACTGTAGAAGTGAGAACAAGCTTCTTACAACTAAGCAAATACCAGAAATATTAATTGACTTTCCTCCAAATGCTGTGGGTTTATAATCACTTTGCAGTGATAAAACATAATTTAAAAGTTATAATCCTGTTAGATAACTCAAATTTTCTACTTTGTATAAACTTCTAAGCTCTCTAAGTCAAAACTAGTTTTGTAAAAACTAAACCTTCAATATTTTTAAGAATCCACATTTTCAATATACAAATCATATGAACTGAATGTTAGTCAAGCAACAAAAATTTGGTTATTGTGGGACTATAACCAAATTATACAACTTTGAAGTTGTATATTATAATGCTAACATTAAATTTATGCTAAAAACAAGCTAGCTAAACTGTAGAAATTAACAAGACGGCTCACACAAATACAATTCTGATTTGGACCTTACACAGTCTTGGACCGCAACTTTCTGTCACAGAAAGAGAGAGCAGGGTTTTTGATAACAGGAAGGCTAACACTGTAGAGCTGTAAGCTGCTTTTCTGTTTTCTCCTTTTGGCCTTTCAACCTCTGTCTGTCATTGTGGTTTGGAAATGTTGGCAGCATTTTGGAACTCTCAGCGTTAGAAAATACGTTATTTAGGAAAAATACGCAGCAGAAATCGCTGTTTTAGTAATGGGTTTGGGTTATACCTACTCCATAAATGCTACAGTAAGAGGCTAAAGAAAACAAAAATAAACCATTTTGTTTTTTTGTTTTAAAATAGTAAAAACTTGTTTTTCAACAAATCTCCTCTCACACTTCACCTCTGCTCCTGATATAAATAATTAATTACCTCAAGCAAGAAGGCTTGAAAGAAATACTTCTATTCTGTTCTCATAGCTTATATTTATATTGTTAAAGAGAAGAGTCAGCTAAAGTATTTGTCAGGAGGTTCATCTTTTACAAAAAAATGGAAACGAAAATATAGTTTGCTAATATTTCCTGTCCATGTCTCCACTGACCTCTTCTTCTTTTGACCCGATAAGTCTCACGTAATCTCAAGTAAAAACCCGAACAAGGCTAATAAAATCAGCTGGTAGTTCTCGCTGTTGACACAGACAGAAAATAAGACGCCATAAAAGGACCAAATTACAGCTACAATAAAAGAAAGACGGGAACGCACTCTCACAAACGTCACAGATACTGGTTTCACAAGCACACACACACACACACGCGCGCTCTTACCTGTAACCCCTTTTTTATACCACGGCTTCTTTCACGGGTGATGAAATTCAATAAGCAGAGAGGAGAACTGCCCTCTCACTGATAGCCATCAATGGACTTATTGATCTACAATGGGACGGGGTGTGTATGGGAGCACGCGCCGTGATTACATCTTATAATTCACTCTGGGACTTGGTAAGAGACGGCTCTGAATAATAAGAACAGATCTATACGTCTTGAAGGAGTGCAGAGAACAGTGGTTTTAGCATCCAGCTCAGCAGCTGACATTTGGCCCTCCAACAGCTCTCCTACGTCTAACGGCTTTGATGCTTCCTCCGCTTCAGATGCTTTAATGCTATTACAATTTATGCCTTCGATTAATAATGGAATTTAAATTGATCTGGTTTTGTTGAGATATGCTATCGCTTACCTGCCAGGCTGGCATACAGACGACTAAGAGAATGATGCAATTTCCCCCAAAAAACAAACCTGAATTTAACAACACAGACCTGCTCTTGAAACCACAAGCACAACCACAAACGAAGGATTTTGTGTTTCTAAATGCTAGAATCTAAAACCAAATCCGAACACAAAAGATGATCACACAGGCAGAAGGAGAGCGTGTGATGCAATCCCAGCTGATGGAGAAAAGCTTGCAGGCTTCAGGATCAACTGAGTCAACATCCCCTATTCACCATCCAGCAGACCTGGACCGCATCCAAATGTCTGTATGTCACACTTAAAAGAAGCGCTTTGTAATTACATCACAGTGCTGTAGCTTAAATGCGACTCTGTGCTGCAGGGAAAAATGTGTGCATGTGTGTGTGTTTTTTTTTTTCCTATTTTGAAATAATAGCAATTCATTGTTTGTCTCTGTGATCCGAAAGGCTTGTTTGGATTCAGCGTAAACCGCTAGAAATCTATTAGCTGTGGTTAACATCAGAAAGCGCCAAACAAATAAGGGAAGGGGGAGGGAATGTGAATAATCAAAGCGAAGGGAATGTGTGTGGGGGCTTATATGTGTGTGTGTGTGTGTTGGTGTGGGTGGGGGGGGGGGCTGTGTCATCTGCACAGCAGATTGAGTGAGAGTGCAGGCGACGGCACAGTCTTTTTCAGCATCGCTTGCTCGAACTGCCAGCCGGGGTTTGTGTTTGTCTTCGAGTGTGTGGCGAGAATAAAATGGCTTCCATCGTTTATTTTTTTCTTTTTTTTTGGCAAGGCTGTCCACATGCGTGTGAGCAGTGGTCTGATGCGTTTGACCCTGTAGCCTCGGAGTTGGAAGAGGAGGAGGAGGGAGGAAGAAGGAGAACAGGTGTGAGGCAGGCTGGTGGCTGGGCAGATGGCCCCTGGAAGATTCTGCAGAGGCTGGACCGCAGAGCGGCACGGCTTTAACGCGAGCCTCTCTTCTGGGTGTAAACACACTCGCTTTCGCACGTGCAATCACAGCACTACCCACTGACTCTCCCCCATCATCACCGGGCTCTGTTCACCTTTCATTTACAGCCACGTTCTCTCCGTGTTTCGCGTGGAAGCACACGTTTCTCCACACGCCGAGCTCACTTTCTTAACTTATCCAGACGTGGAAAATGACATCAGATTTCCACAGTGAGTGGGGAGTCCTTGTCATAAAAAAAAGATGCAATTTTCAATAACAAACACATTTTTCTTTGCACATGTGGCCTACAATTATACATACATCACCTACAAGTAACCAGCAAAATAACACTTGAATAAACAGATGACTAAATGTGTATTATTAAAGACATTTGCTCAAAAATATCTTTTAACTCTATAGCATAATTAGAGCGAGTTAAACACTTTGCTGGAGACTTCTTGTCGCGCATTTAGAGAAAGAAGGAAAGAAAGAAAGAAAAATCCCCAGTTGTGTGGTTCTCCAGCAGATATTTTCCTTCCTCTCAAATCTGAGTCGTGAGAAAGTGTCTGCTGTATCTGCCGCCCTGTAAACTCGCATGTCTGCGCTTTTCCCAGTCGGAGCACAAAAAAAAAAAAAAAAAAAGATTCCCACGGAGGAAAAATATAGAACGCCAGTCTTTAATTTCAAGACTACGCCACTTCGTTAAAAAAAAAAGTGAAAGAGAGGGTGAGATAGAGGCATAAAAAAAGAGAAGGAAGGAGCGCTTTTTATGTGACAAGGCAACAGAAAAGTTCATAAGGCTTATTGGAGAAGATGCGCTCCGAGGAGGAAAAGAAAATTTATTTTCGCACATTTTAATCTTAAAGCAGAGAGCAGAATGTTTCATTTGTTTTCTAAGCACAATATCAGCTAAAACTGAATTATTTTTGGAGTGAAATTAATGCAAAAATAATAGTAAAAAAAAAATATAATAAATCCAAATCTATATTTTCTGAAAAACATTTGAAATAAAACCGATGAATCCCAAATTGAATGGCTAGAAAGCTGCTAACATCAACGCCAGTGTCACCATTTAAACAAACTGTAATTTATGGAAATCTGATTATCTCCATTATATGAGTTATGCCTATTGGGTGCAGCCTTCAAACCGCAATAATCCTAATTTCCCCAAATCATAATGACATTTATCATGAGGCCAGAAACTCTTTGTTCTCACGAGCACCAAGTAAAAACACCAGTTTGTTTACAGGACATAACCGATGTAATCCGGACCAGAAAAGGCAAAGAGATTCGCTCAAAAGGTCATTGACCAAAAATCACGAATCGAAATCAAACATTCCTTAAACACTGTGGGTTTGTTTCACGGTAATTTGCGACCGTCAGAATTTAAAAATAACCACCACTTACACTGAAAGGAGGCAGAAATTCCCACCATGCGGTACGGCGGTGTGTGCGGGATTAATAATTTCCAGTCTTCTTCACGCGGTGATCCGCCGCCTGCGTCGGGGAGACGAAAACTACACCGTCCGGCCAGCTCTCGGGGTCTCCTCCGGATTCCTTCCAGCGGGTCAGAAACGGAGCTGGAACTCCCGCAAACAGACAGAAAACAAAAAGCGCTTCTCGCGAACAGGAGGGGTAAAAAAGAAAAAAAAAAAAAAAAAAAAAAAAAAGAACACTGAAGTGAGTGTCAGGGTGGGAGGGGCTGGGT
>CAEFZX010025868.1:0-36918 GCA_903066825.1 Alfaro cultratus
TATACTGTATATTTATATATATATACCTGTGTTCTTCCTTTACAGCCAGATTGTGAGATCAATACTGTCAGCTCCCATTAGCAATGGACATGGATCACAATTGCAGTTTGCACACATGCCTCTACCTGCCCATCTACTCAATTTAACTCCCAGTGCAGCTCCGCTGACCGAACCGTCAGGAGGGGGGGCGGCCGCTGGTGGGCCGCTAATGAATACCCAATACAAAACACATCCACCTACTATCTGAGTAAATTAGCTTCCTGCTGTCTGTCACGCTAGCACTCTGAGGTACGGATCATCCGCCTCGTGTCGGATCTCTTGGTCATGTTTTAATTTTCCTGCTGACTTTACTCACCTGCTTGTTTGGAGTTTGTTGGCTGGGAGGGCTCAGAGTAAATCTGCCTCCTCCGTCTCTAGAGCAGGTTCAGGCCTGGTGGCGGTCGGTGAATGTTACTGCTTTGAGGAATGCTGGATCGTGAAGTGGAGGTGACACTTCCCAAGGGAAATTTGATAGAAATATGTGATCAGGAGTTAAGTATTAAACTTTTGTCTCTTACCTTTCTTTTGGTCCTTTTCATCAGTTTTTCTCAAAAATAGATATTTTGTCGAATAGCTGCTTCGACAGGATATTTATTTTTTACAATCAACTCTTTCATCATGTTATTCTCTCATCAAAAAAACATATCTGGAATGTTGCCTTAATACTTTCATCCATGTTTGAGAAATCCTTTAATCTCCTGTGGGAACTATTCAGCTGTGCTCCTCTAGACTAGCGGCAGCAGTGACTGGCAAACACCTGGTGGAATGCCGCATCTGCTGAGCTCATTGTACAAATTACGTCTTAGTCCAATACTCCTAAGAATGGCTGTAAATGACGTCAATGGACGGCACAGGGAAGCATTGTTGTCATGACAACTGAAGGAGAAGGGTCAGAAAGGGGTAGGAGCTTCTTAAAGAGACAGAGGCCCATTTTAACCGCCAGATGCAAAATAAAATTCCACAAATTTATTTTAGATATTTCCATAACGACTGAAGGTAACGTAGTTACTTGATAGTGCTACAAAATGGAACTATGTGGCTAGAAAATACATAACACCGGCCTTTTAAATATGTCTGTGCAGAAACAAACTAAATTATGTCTTCAGAATATGAGCAACGAACGAATAAACAACTTTAAATATGGAGAGAAACTCACCAAAATGTCACAGTGATCATCCTTAAAGCTCAGAATTGCACGTGTTACATGTTGGAGCAGCTCTGTTACCTTTTAATTCTGATTGCATGTTTGGGTGATAGTTTCCTCTGGTTTTGGATGCTGTGCAGCCAGAAGACATTTTGGTCTCACTTTTTTTTTCATTTCGGTTCAATGCTCTGATGTGTAACTGGAGCAACAAAGTTCTGTTTTTACAACTTGGAGCAACTTGTTAGCATCTCAAAAGTTAGAATAATGCCAAAACTATGACTCCAAAATCCCACCTAGACAGGAATTTAAAGAAAGGCACCAAAGCTAATGAGCAGTGCGTTGTGTCATCCAGAACATGTTACTATGGGATCATCTCTGCTGGAAAATTCGGCTGTTAGCATGTCATACACTGCAAAAATACTAAATCTAAGATTTTATGTCTAGTTTCTAGTGCAAACCTGTCAGTACATGTAAATAAAGACAACAATTATTTGAAAGTAAATGTTTTGCAAGATGTATGAGCTTGTTTTAAATCACTAATTCTTAAACATAAATTAAAAAGGACTAGTTCCATCTATAACAAACATTTTATTTGTTTTTTGTGAAGAAATCTGCCAGTGGACCTAGTACTTATGTATCTGAATTATTGACTTTACACAAGCTTATTCATCATGCTGAAAAGTAACTTTTAAATGTTTTTTTGTCTTAATTCAAGTGTGATACAATATTTACACTGGAAGGTAGAAAAAAAAATTCTTGGTAAGATTTTGTGTTTTTGCAGTGCAACAGTCACACAGGCTGTCATACAGCAACTGTCTTCAGTCAGAGGCCTCTTCAGATGTGTTGCAAAGACTGACTGCTACCGGAGATCCTCCCTCCCCACAATATAACCCTTCACAGCGACTGTTTGAAGTTACTTGGAGTTGTGATATTCAGTTTTAATTTGGGACAAATAAAGAATTTTTGAATTGAGTTATTAGAAGACAGGAAGTCAAAGCTTTGTCACTCGCTGCCCAGACGTTTCTGACTGCATAGAGCATGCCGGCCCACCATGTGGTCCCTGCTTCAAACAAGCCGTTTGTTCAGTGTTGCATCATCTCAAAGAAAATTACTTAAACTCTCACTGACAAGGTTTCTGCTTGTAAATCTTGCTCTAAATCACCTCCTTTCCTGCTAGCGAGTTCAGCAGAGCAGAGAAGAGAATGATTCATAAAACTATGAGACGGAAACAAATTACACGCAGTGTGGGCCCATATAGCTGGGGAGACACGGATGGAGACGCATGAAGTGTGAGTGGAGCAGTCCTCCGAGGGCTCCATTTAGGGAATGAGGGTGAAATGGGTGGAAGAGAACGAGAAGCCCAGCAATCTGTAAAAAGTGGGAGATGCTCTGAGAGGGAGAGAGAGAGAGAGAAACAAAAGATATTTCCTATAAAACCAGCCATCATCTGGCTTTATAGTAGCAGAAATGATCACTTTTTGGGTGATATGTGGGGCCACATTGCAGAATTGCTGCTGGAGCTCAGAAATATTTCCAAGGCATCCACTTAGATTGTTTTACCTTAATTAGAAAAAGGACAGTGAAAGGAGGGGCGGGGGTAAGGATGAGAAGAATAAGAGTCAGAGCGAAACTGGCAAGAAACCAAACTATAAACTGTAAGCTAAATAGGATTTACAGTTCTGGTCAGAAGTTTACACGCACTCATCATCGACATAAATATCCTAACAATTTTGAGCTTCTTAATAACGGCAGTGCTCCTAAAAGAGTGAGTAAAGTTCAGTTATTTTGATAGCATGTATTTCCATTCACAGAAATGCATTGGGAATAATTATTTGATGCCTTTCTGAGGAGTTTTCTCTGGGACTAAAGTCTGGAGATTGGAACAGTGTCTTTGTGATGTTAATCTGATTGATCTGGAACTAAGGTGTTACTCATTTATTGTGTTTGGGTTGCTGTGACGTTAAAAACATCAATCTCCAGGGTAATTCCTCTTCTGCATGAAGCAATCTGTTATGTGACTGGCCACGAGAAAACCATGAACAAGTCCAAAGTATGGTTTCTTAGCTTTCTAATGAGGTCAAATAAAAAAATTTAAAAAATGAAGATATGACCATTTAAATGTTGGGACTTTGCAAACAGGATTAGTGAGAAAAAAGGCCTCAAAGTTCCAGACAATTGTCCTCAAACTTGATGGGCCTCCTGTTGGTGTTAACAAAGACTGTTCATTTACATTAATCCCACCGCCAACACTGACTGTCAATTGGTACAATTGGGAAGTCATGCCAGTTGAAGGCGTGCAGACAAAAGGTGTGTCTGGTTATAGAAATATATATATTTTAAGATATTTTCTCCTTTTGTTCCATTTTCCTGTGAGCTTCTGTTTGAAGATAGAGGCAGAAGCTCACTATCTTCTGCTGCCAAAACAGTCTTTGCTATGAAGTCACATGTGAACCCTGCACTCTAGGGTTCAGGGTTGTACGTTGTCTATGTACAATGTGTTAGACAATGTTTTATTTCAGCCTGATGCAAATAATTGCTTCATTTTAAGTGTTACAGCTTGTAGATGCAGTTAGTCAGTGTGGGGAGCAGCGCTGCTCACGCTGACATGAATGAAAGCATGGGGTAATTTCTTCATGACTTCAATTAGTATATTTAGCCAAAAAAACATACAAAAAAAACCTTTTTATTAGAAATTGACGGTTATCATCTTACTGTTTCTGCTAAGGCGACTTGTTCCTGTCTCGTCATATTGCGACGCATATAACTGGAAAAATGAAGAGACCCCTGAAGCCCATTGAAAACTTCATGTCTTTTCCACCAAATATTGATTTCTGAACTCTTCCTGTGCTAAAACATTAGTGTTGTTGTTTCTTAATGGATATGAACTTGCTTTCTTTGCATCATTTGAGGTATGAAAGCACTGCATCTTTTTCGTTATTTTGACCATTTCTCATTTTCTGCTAATAAATACTAAATATTTGCTTGAAATTTTGGAGACATGTCAGTAGTTCATAGAACAAAAGAATATTCATTTTACTCAAACATATGTCAATAAAAAGTCAAATCAGAGAAACTGATCATGGTAAGTGGTCTCTTAATTTTTGCCAGAGCTGTATGTCGGATATAATTGTATAAAAAACATTTCTGTAACTTGATGGCTGACTCAGTGTAACTTTTCAGTGCATACTGACTTGATTTTAGTGATTTTACGTCCAAAACAACCCATAAAATGCGATGCCATTTCTCTTTAGTGCAGTTATTTTCAGGGGGGTTTTGGTGATAGCTTGACTCCCAATAGGTGTCTGCTGATTGTTACAATACTCACAGGACCTTTAATCACCCTGGAGACAATTGTTGCCTCAGTCTTTACTATTTTGGCCCTTCTTTGATCCATTAAACTGGTAGTTTTCATTTTCTTCCACGCCTTTTTGGTTTTGGCTACCAATCTAAAGCCTCTGACATCGCTGCAGTCGTCTGAAACAACCAACTAGACCCCAATGTTTAAATATTAATGCCTTACAACCAGGATGTAGAACATCTGCGGCCTTCGTCCCTAAAACACGGCGTACTGTTTGACATAATCCAGTTGACTGAATCATCTCCATGCACATTGTGATGGCTGAGTCTGTTAGTTTCCCATTGCTCAGCCACAGCTGGTAGGAAGTTATTTGAAATTTTGGAATATGATTTTAACCGGAAACAGTAAACTGATCTGGGTAGTGATGTGGATCTGGTTTCCTCATGTACACCACTACATATACATACATTACCACTAATGTATGGGTAAATGCCCAATGAGTAAGTCATACCTCAAACACATGGGTTTTATAGCGACCCACAAGACTCTGGTGTAACTCCAGCTGGGATGTGACCGCTCCTTTTGGGAAAATTAGTAGAGTTCCTTTCAATTTGATTGGCTTCCTGGTGAGGCATTGGCTTTAAAGCATGGCCCAAAAAAATGTAAAGAGGATGCAGGTCAGCATTTTGGGAAGACCGTTGCATCCTCGTTCTGTTGCAATCTTTAATTTTGAAGAAATTTGAACCATCGGATCCAAACTGTTCCCCCCCTCAAATGAAACGAATCCTTTAAGCTGGACTGGACTTTGCAGCTGCTAACAGTAACAAGCCAAAACTTTTCCTCAGAATAGATTTAGCTGCTTCCTGCTGCAAGTTCAGCATGAAAAAATGTTTTTTTAGAGGAGGGAAAGTGTTTTTCAAAGTGAGGCAACTGTCAAGTTTCCTGTCAGTGAAGCCTGGGCCTGGTTTACAATGAGTGGGATAATCGTAATAAAAAACAAGAATATGATAATGGCTGTAAAAAGTGTCTTTGCAACTATATTGATCAGCCGTGGTCAGCAAAATGTTGCTTTTAGGATTAAAAAAAATGACAAAAAAAGTACAAAGTCAAATTGAAAACTGATTTCTCCAAAATATAATCAGGAAATCAGTTTTCAATTTGATGGTTTTTTTTTCTTTTTGTCAAAAGTACAATTTTGTTGATCATGATTGATTTGTGAAAGCAATTAAAATTGTACAACATTCAAGGGGTGAATACTTTATAGGCACTTTATATTTTTGACATTGTGTGGATAAAATTATATAAAATATAATTCAATTTGTGCACTTTTTGTCTTTTTACAAATATTCGTCTGTATAATCTATGAGAATGAAGTCGTATGAGAATAAAGTTATAAAGTTACGTGAATAAAGTTAAATTATGAGATTTTTCTTGTAATACGATTTTATTCTCGTAAATTTATTGCTTTGTACTCATTGTTATGACTTTATTCTAGTATCATTTTGAGTTAATTCCTTTAACTTGTTTTATTTTTATTTTTTTTGGCATAGCCCTAATATGCTGTCACAGTAATCAGCCACAATGGGGGGAAAAAATCATATAAAATCCCTTTACTTGCTGATTATGCTTGGGCCAAAATTAACGCCTCAAATATAATCAGCAAAAGACAGAAGTAAATCTATTTGGAAAGAATTTTTTTCCACCTTTATACACACTGAAAAATGAAACGAGTTCTTTTCAGATCCAGCTGGATCGTATTTTTACACCTTTATTTTATTTTTTTTAATATCGTCTACCTTCGTAGTGAAACAACAGGGACAACCCTGAGCAGCCTAAATCAGAAGCCTGAGCTTTTCTACAGAGTGTGTGACGGCGGCGACAGTCCTGCCAGGTAATGCGGAGCGGGGCTGCGTAGGCAGCAAACAGGGAAGAGCGGTCAGGCTGGAGGGCAGGATGATTAACCACTCCAAGCCTCAGCGGCTCGGCCCCACACAACACGAGACATGCCAGTCCAGCATAATGGCCTTATTAGGATAATGGTGGTAGTTACAGGCTTCGTCTTCCTCCAGGTAATTCCAGCCGCTCGCACTGGGAATACAATTCAGTCGCTCCCAATCCGTTTCGACAGCGGGACGCTTTCGCTCCAAACACAGAACGAGTGAAGAAGCTATTTTTGTTTGTTTACACCAAGCAAAAGAGAAAATGCCCACTATTACGGACTTGCAAATCTATTTTATTTAATTTTTTTCTCAGCTCACTGGTTTCCATTCATGAGACGTGCATAGTTTCACTTGTTTCAGCTGACATCAAAAAAATTGCAGGAGGGATTTGAGAGGTTCTGCAGCTGGCGAGCTCGGCGAGTGGAGCCGGCCAAATCCGCTGGTCATCTCAGGTCCCTTGGACTCTGCAGGGCCGAGAGCGACGCTGCTGGCTCTGGATCTGGGTAGCAAGGAGCAATTTGACGTGTCATTTTGTCCAATTATGCACGTCCGCAGGACAAGAGCGGACGGTGACGTGTGGCGTCTCATTTTGTTACGAGAAAGTGTGACGTCGACTCTGGCGAGGAGAAGACATTTAGTTTGAGTTTGAGGATGAAAGTTTTCCTTCTACTAGCAGCACTTCTTATGTAACACTGAGTATTACCTTAATACTGAGAAAAGATTTAAAAGAACAAAATATGGTTACAAACTTAAAGTCAAATTATTACAAGAATTAAGTCGTACGAGAATAAAGTTGAAATATGAGAGTAAAGTCAAAATAAAATGAGAATAAAGTCGTAACAATACAAGAATAATGTCATTATATGTGAATAAAGTCATAATATTACAACAATAAGGTCATATCAGAATAAAGTTGAAATAATATGAGAATGAAGTCATAATATTGCGAGAATAAAGTTTTTATTCTCGCAATATAGTCATAGTATTCTTGTAACGCAGAAGGTCACTTTTCTTAGTTTCTCTTCAAGATGGGAGCAACAAAAGAACATGAAGAAAATCAAATATTCACTAATTCTCATAAGCCAGAAAATCCCAATCGAAGAAAACAGATTTCTGGGTTTTCTATCAGTGACTCAGTCAGAAACCAAACCATCTGGAGTTTTATTCCAGGTTGCAGGTTGGAAAGAGACGACAGGTGTTGCAGACCGTGGAGGTGTGAGGCCTCCGTCGCTTCAGGTTAGCACATCCAGACAGCTGCTACACAGATCGCGTGGGAATATCCTACGTTCTGACTCTGAAGCATCACGCAAAGTTGCAGCAGGAGTGCAGCACAATAGGTCGCTTGTTCTCTACTGCCTTTTCACAGCAGATCAGCTGGCAAGTTTACAGAAGATATAATGGGAAATTCACCCCAGGGCAGAAACTACAGAGTGTATAGACCTGAATGAAGCAGTGAGTGTTTCCATCAGCATAGAGTCTGTATGGTTACAGACAGACTAAAACAAGCTTCTCTCTAGGACATTTTAGAAACTTCAAGAACTTTCCTATAAGTTCTTGAATGTTCCAGTTAGTTGTATGCTTTTCTGGAAGTTTCTATGGCTTATGCTAGGATTTAATTTTTTTTTTTTTTTTTTTTACAAAGTTCCAGAATATTCTAGAGTATTCAAGGCAAGCTCTCTTTATGTGTGGGCTTTTCAGTCCCAGTCATTGTCTTTTACATTTTTTTTTGTAAATAGATGGTTTTGTTAATACAATACTTGTTAATAAAGAACTTTTCCTCTGTGGAATACAACAGACAGAACATTATTGCACATATTAAACAAAATGTGATACAATTTTAACACAGATCTGCCCTGTGATGGACACCCTGTTCAGGGGGTAACAGGCCTTTCACCTAATGACCGCTGGAGATGGGCACCAATGAAAAATAATGCTGACAAAACAGTGAATAAAACGTAACCTTATGCTTATGAATAACAAATTTTAGCGTTGCCATGTAATTGATTACTGCAGCTGATAATCAATTACTTCGCAACGCATGCCGGCTCAGTTTCACGAAGCGATTGGCCCTGAGTCTTAACAACAGTCTTTCTTGATGGCTGTAGATGAGATGGTGTTTTCCATTTGCGTACAGGAAGGTGCTGTGGTGGCCCTGTTCAAGATCTGCAGGCAGGACCGCTTCAGAGACCTCTACGCTCACGCTCTGAGAACAGTGGCTTCCATCTGCTGCGTGGAAGAGGGCATCAACCAGCTGGACAAGGTACATCGTCTCCAGCACACACAGTTTCCTTTATCCACTTGTGAGGGTGATCTACTCCATCTGTTTTATGGCGTGTTCAAAAGAATGAAGTCTGAGTGACTTCAAGCCCAAACATCCATCTACACTCTACATCTCTTCCACTCATTCAAGATAGCGTCATGGGAGTAACGTTTCTCTCGTCTCTCTTCAGTTTTTTTACGAATCTCATGGTAATCCCAGGTCAGATGGGATTGAGGGAATTCTAAATCTGTGGAATATGCTCAGAAATCTTCCAAAAGGTATTAACTCTAATGACTTCTTTCGATCTCACTGGATCTCCCACTGGATGATGACACTCCTACCCTTAACTCTACGGCTGGATGAGGCCACCCTACGAAGGAATGGAATATTATGTCTAAAAGTCGATCCAGTATTTCATTCTTTTGGTCATGTTGTATCTCTCATGACCATAAATTAGGGGTAGCTTATATTTTTTGGCTCAGTTATTTGAGTATCACTGCCTCTCTACACTTGAAACCATTTCAGCATACACTAAAGGTCATTGCTGGAAGACATCAACAGAACTACCTCATCTGCAAAAAGTAAAGCTAGGTAGAAAGAGACAGGTCTAAAGGATGTTTTGGGCTTCTGATCCACTTTGCCTCATGCTATAGAAAAATGGTTATGGGTTCACCTAGGTGTAGGCAAGTTGGGATGTCACTGTTGCATCCAACCTTTTGTGGCACGCCTCTCTTCAGTACTTTCATATTTCAAGTCATTTGACTTCCTGAGAATAAATTTCCTAATGTGTTTTATGAAACTGCTGTGTAACTTTCAGACTATGACAAAGACAGCATCTGCTATATGATGACTAGATGAAGTGAATGTCTATTTACATGACTCCCGGTCAGGCTCTGTTGGACTTATTAATGAGGTCATTAGTTAGAGCTTCTGAATGCTAAGCTGACAGGTCAAACACCAGGACCGACCTGAGCTGAATTGTCCAGCCCTGTTGTGCACTCTCTTTGTGCACGCAAAGCAAAGAGGGTGTGGCAGGAATAGAGAAAGCTAATCAGACGTCCCTTATTGTCTGTCCTCCTTCATTCTCTCCGGAGAAAACGACCAAAAATAAACATCAGTCGAGCCAGAGAGACGAAACGCAACAAGATCCCGGCGAATAATGATGCCGCAGCGGTGTCTGTTGGCGGAAAGAGCAGCTGGTAATGGCAGGAGTTATCCAACTGTGAAGACGCTTCGTCAGAAAGCAAAGTCCGCCCTGGATTAGCAAGCCAGTCCCGAAGGGGGAGCTGACAGGCAGGTCTGAGCTACGGAGCGCTACCCGCCGATCGCTCAGGCTTGAGAAAGACACCTGTCTGTGTTGAGCTAGGAAAGACGCAGGTGTAGAGAAAACTCCAGCACTTACTGCCGTCATTACAATGCTACGTTGTAGAAGGTTGCTCATTGATAAGGGATGAAGTAGAAAGGAAGACAGTAGTATTTGGTTTGGAAGTTTGAAGCTTTGTGGAGTTTATCAAACACCAGCTGTGTTGCTATGGTTACACTCCGTTTCTGGTTTCAAGGTGTACCAACACAAACATTTTTCATCATGGTGTTCCTACAATTTGTAGTCCTTTTAATGGCATCCCAGAGGAAGTGTCAGAGTGACATCACAGACCCACCCCCACCTATTGCTGAGCACTACCAGTTAGTTGGAGGAAGACGGCTGCTGGGCTTACAAGAAAGAGAAATGTGCATGTTTGGGAAAACTGTTTAAACACAGCCAGCAATTATATAGAAAATAAAGGCATGTTTGCTTTCAAAGTACTTTACATATTTAAAAAAATCACATAGTCTTCAATTATGAAGCAAGCAATAAACATTACATTTATTCAAATGCCATCATCAGAATTATTGATCAAGTTCCAGATATTAGGACTGGCAAGGTGAGTCTTTATCCTTTATTTAGAGGAACTCAGTGTTCCGGCAGTTCTGCAGTTTGCTGGAAGTTTGTTCCAGATCTGTGGTGCATAGAAGCTGACTGCTGCATGTTTGGTTCTGGTTCCGGAGATGCACAGCAGACCAGAACCAGAAGACCAGAGAGGTCTGGAAGGTTGTTACTATGACAACAAGTCTTTCATGTATTTTGGTGCTAAGCCAATAAATGATTTATAAACTAACTTACAAAATATTCTTTTGTCTATAAGTTAACAGTTATTTCTCTATTATCTGTTGAAAACAAGCATTGCTTAAGTTGACTAAGTGAAAATTGCTGCATTACTTTTCATATCCTGTGTAAATATTATCACAGACTGAAGCAGGCAGAGCATTTTGTTTTCTTAATGTCAAAGGCTTTTAGCTACAACACAAACCTTTTTCTAAGATAATAAAATCAAAACATAAAAATATGTTTTGTCTTTGTTATTTCCTGATGCCGAGCTCCCACGTTTACGTTGCGCCAACTTTCTTCTAACTTATCTGGCGCGTCTGATGGTTATGTAAAGACGGCTGGGCGAACAGATTAATGCAGATACATTTACTGTCCTGTAAACGACGAGCTGGGGGAACATCCAGTTTTACGAAGGAGGAGGAGGGGGGAGGGCGGTCCGGCTGGTGGGGGGCCGGGGGGCACGATGAAACGGTAGATAAACGTGGGCGTGGAGAGCGAACGGTTCCACGTCAGTGGGCCGCTGTCGCGCAGCGCTGCTGACGTCCACAGAGACAAAAATAGGAAGTTGTCCTGTGAAGCTCGGCGGGCTGATGCTCGTCTGCAGATAAGACTGACAGATGTGGAAGGCTGAGAGCTGACAGCCGGCTCCACTTGAGATGTTTATTGGTAAACTTTCAGTTTTCAGGCATATCTGGTTGGAGGCTGAGCTCCCAGCAGCTTCTGGTTCAATCTGTTCCCACATGAGAAATGTGACTGCTGCTGGGACCACAGCAGTGTCAGAAACAGCTAATTAATATGCAAAGCTAATTAGTTTTCCCCACACGTGTGTAGGTTAACCCCAAAATAAAAATGCATTTTAGTTTATTCTGCTGTGTTTTGCAGTGTGTATTCATGCCAACATTTACATCCACGCAGAAACAGCTTATCATTAAGTCTAATACAGGTGCAGGTTAACAGATGTTTCCTGGTGCGCTTTAAACTGAACAACACTGCCCCCTGGTGGATGATCGGTTCTAAAGCATGGCAGCCTCAGGGGTCCCTAAACTTTTCCTTAACATGGCACCTGAAAAAGGATTAGCTTCTGGAAGCTAAGCCCATTTCCACAGACAATGCTACAAAATATGTAAAGAAACATCAACTTTTAGAACATTTCTTCTCAGTTTTATTCACTATTGAATAATTATTATATTTGTTTAACAAAAATCCAGCCTCATAATTTCTGATTTTAGGTGGTCATGAGTTCTTAAGGGGTTTTTGCAGCAGTGTGATAAAGTTTTTTTTGTGAGAAACTTGTTCGTTTTGAGGTTGCTAGCTTGAAGAGCAAAGCAGCTTAATAAATTTGACTGGGAGCCAATCAGCATGGAAAATAACAATTCTATAAGTTATTATAGATTTTATAATTTTATTTTATATTTTATAATAATGTCTTATAAAAATTATATAAAACTTATGAAAAAACTTATAAGAATTGGATTAAAATATTTCTTATGCTATTTTATTTATTTTTGCAGTTTTAAAAAAATTGTTTTAACTTATCTTTCCTCTAGCGTTCTGGTCTCCACAGCGCCGCATAGTGGCCAGTGGCCACTCTCACATAATTGGGTAGAAGAAGAAACTGTAAGAGGTTTTCACAACTCAACAAACAATATAATAAAAAGCCTCATGATTTTGACACTCAAGGATATTTAGATTAATTCTTTTTCAAATTAACTTCACAGCTTCACTGTCCCTGCTGCTTTAACAACACACACCACACACACACACACACACACACAGTGTTTTGCATGAATGGCAAAAATAAAATTGCAAGTCTCACATTCTTCTACATGACAGCAAACAAAACTTATGGTCTATTGGTTTATCTTCATTTTTTCAGAGTTTTACTTGTGAAAAAGTTTTACTTTAATGCACTAATTTCTGTTGCTCTGTCATAAAATCCGAGTTCAACACAATTAAATGTTTTGGTTGTGTTATGAAAAAAATGCAAAACAAGTCGTCCAAAGATTCAATGAGTTTTTCATCTTCATACATTGAAACAAATCTTCGGTTTGGGTGTCAAACTCCTCCACTAAAACCGACGAGGCATACGACCAGGCCGATGCCCGTCACATATACAGCCGCTTCTTGTTGCCACTTTCACGCCAGAGTCAGTCATTAATAGAAAGGACTGTCTTCACTGCCACCGCTTTATAAGCTGCAGGTTGTAACCAATAAAACACCTTCAATCTTCCTCTGTACTCAGAGGATGAAGAGTGAAGCTGGTGTTCCATAAGGCGATCTAAAATGATTGACGTATAAAGAACATTGTAATGTATATATGTGCTTTAGCTTGTTTAAATGAATAGATAAGCAAGATAAGAGCGGACTCTAGTGAAGGGAGTTCATAACCTTCCATAAAAAGGTCTCAGAGAGACTGTCAATGTTGAGAATGCTCCCTAATGTAATGAGTAAGTGCTAAAAAAAAAATGGAGCCAAGTTGATGCTATGCAAAGATTCACATTGACAGTGTCATCAAAATGTTTGGAAATTTGGATGTTTAGTCTGAAGTGTTGCTCAGAACCTTGCTGCTTCTCAAATGTTGGTCCAGTAATTGGTTTCTTTTGCCTTTTCCTATTAATATTATTTAAATACAAATGTTTCTTCAATGATTTTTTTTTTGAGGGGGGGGCAATTGTAGACTTTTCCAAGATCGGGGGGGTCCAGACCCTCCTGACCCCCCCGGGATTTACGCCTATGCCTGGAGTGTTCCCTTGATTTTTTCATGTCTATTTGAGCATCCCCTAATCTCCATGGTAACCATTGATACCATTGCAACCATGGCAGTCCAAAACGCCTGGGCGGACCTCGCTCCGCCTTCAAGGAGCCTCTGTTTCCAAGCTTCAGAGTTTTCACCTCACACATCAGCCCTCCCCTGAGACTCCCCCACTCAACTCCTTCAGACTAGCTAGCAGAAATTAGCAAACACCACCTGAACTAATTATAGGAGCTTCCTCTCAGTGCAACACTGGTAAAAACGTTGTGAAAGGGTTAATAGAGGAGCCATCTTGTGATGACTTCCTGAAGGTGGAGTTTCAGAAAGAGCAGGGGTTTCTTAAAAAGATAGAGGCCCAATTTAAGGGCGTTAAATTAAATTATTAAGTCAGATTAATTTCTTTTAAATCACATTTGATGAATGCAAGATTTTTCAACAACTCAAAGTAACAGTTTCTTGATTGTGCTACAAAAATGATCATATGTTGCTGGAAAACACATAATGCTGCCCCTTAAGAGCCCAGTTTTCCACTGACCTAGTCAAGTGTGTTTGTGACTGACCTGCAGGTGGACGGGATCCTGTGCCTGGCAGACATCTTGACCGACGAGAGCAGCGTGGAGGCTGCCCAGGCCGAGGCTGCGGCCGTGGTGGCCCAGATCACGTCACCCCACCACACCTCCACCCAGCACCTGGCCAGCTTCCTGGAGAGCATGCACGACATCGTCACAGCGCTCATCAGTGAGTGGTGACGGCAAAAAAAATCTGCATCAAAAAACTTTCTGTTAACACTAAAAAATTTCTTCTTTTTTTTTTCAACAATTTGTTGCAGCAAATATTGTCGAGCTTTATAAAAGATGCTGTTTCCTCTCCCAGAGCTGTGCGAGAGCGCCTCCTGTGGCGAAGTGTTCCTCCTGGCCTCTGCGGCCTTGGCCAACATCACATTCTTCGACAGCATGGCGTGTGAGATCCTGCTGCAGCTGAGCGCCATCCACATCCTGCTGCAGGCCTGCAAGGACCGCCAGAGAGTGGACACGCCCTACTCCAAAGACCAGGTACCGAAAGCAGCCAAAACTGGGCCCAGCACACATACACACACACACACACACACACGCACACACACACTGTTTCATCTTTTTTATTTTTGCATCACTTCAACTTCAGGTGGTGACAATTTTGGCAAATCTTTCTGTTTTGGAGTCGTGTGCTTCTGAAGTCTTGCAAGAGCAAGGTAATCACATTTACTGCTGTGGTTTCTCATATAATTTTTTTAACGATGTTTTTATTTATTTATTTTTTGTTATTGTAGACCTGGACCACACACTAATTTTATCAATGAATCTAATTTTTGGTTTCTGAAGATTTAAATTTTGGAACCAATTCATTTGTTGGGCTTCCATAGTTCATTGTGATGTCAGGGCGGCCATCTTGTTTGACAAGCGTGTTCCACAGGTTCTGTTTATGTGAACTTTGAAGTCAGGTGAATTATACGACAGAATGTTAGGTTAATACTTTTAATTTTAATTACGAGAATAAAGTCATAATATTACAGGAATGAAGTCGTATGACAAAGTCAAAATAATACTAGAATACATTTTTAATATTACCAAAATTTATTTAAAATGAATGTGGGGAAAAAAAGGGTCACCATAGCATCTTTGATAATGTTCCCACTGCATAATTCCCTCTTAGTAAACGTTCTCAAATCAAAAGTTTAAGAACTTTTTTGTCTTGGGATTCATTTTAAATGCATCTCTGCTTTCATTCAGCATGTCGTCGTTTTCCTAAAATAACGGCCTAAGTCGTTTTTTTTACCAACAATCTTTCTGAAAAAATTTTAAAAAATAAAAAAAATGACCACCTCCTTATTATCAAAAGATCATTATGACAAAAAACAAAAAGTCACTTTTGGCAAAAAATTAGTTAGGCTGTTATTTTAGAAAAGTGATGATATTTAACCCTCCAGCAGAACTTTATTAAAAAAAAGGTGCTAAAACATTTACATAAGCTGACTGAATGGAGTGTAGTTCTTTTTTATTCCACCAGAAGGCAGCATCTAGTCATCTTTGGGAGTTAGCCCGACAAGAGTTTGAGTATCAGTTCGTAACTCATCTATTATTATATTCGTTCTGCTCATAAATTATTTATAGGTAACCAACTTCAAGCGACCTGAAGTATTTCTAATGTTTTGGAAGCTGATTATTTTCCAAACTGCTCCTTATTAATACCGTTTTTAAAGTCTTTCTGCTGAGTACAAGTGATGCTTCTGTTCTGTCTAAACGAGTCGTTGCATTTTTTTCCCCCCATCAGGAATAGAGAGACTGCTGCTGCTGCTGGGGGAGAAACCCTCGTCCTCCAACCCGTCAGAGGTGGCTGCCTGCGAGCGTGTCCAGCAGAAAGCTGCGGTCACTCTGGCCCGTCTGAGCAGAGACTCCGATGTGGCCCACACCGCCATCCAGCTGAAAGGTGAAAGATCACACTGCACTGGTTCAGCTGCTCCTTTAAAAAAAAAATAAAAAATAACAGGTGGAAAAAACACAACAGGAAAATGAAGCATTTAAAAAAGCAGAACTAAAGATGGCAACTGCTCTCCGAGTCTGGGGCTAATGATAAACTTCAATGTTTTAAAAAAGAAAGGAACAATCAGTGAAAGAAACAAAGAGCTATGTAAACTAGGGCAAATGTGCAAAGATGCTTTTAAAATAAGCTTAAAAAGATGCTTAAAAAATAAGCTTTTAAAGCTTATTTGTTAAATGTTCCTCTTTTGTCACACACATTAACTAGTTATTATGCTCCACTTGTAAAAAATAATTTTAAATAAAGCTGACTCAACTATGACTTATCATAATCATGACTTCCTGTTGAGCTTTCATTTTTTCTTTCATGGTGGAAATCAGCTTGGGTATCTTAATAAACTGTATGTTTTAGCCTACATGTATCAATTTGAGCTTGTTTGAATAAGAAAATTCACAATTAATTCAAACATGTGCACTCAGTTCTTGTTTTAAAAAGTCATCAAATATGTTTGTTGTAAAGTCAGTAAATATTGTGAAAAGAATAGTTCAATTGTGTCAAATGTGAAATGCATCACTTGCTGCATTTCCATTACAAATGAGCAGAAAATTTGTTAATAAAACACAATTTTGCAATTGTGTTGTTTCCGGTAAATAAGAATTATCTCGTTCACACAATAAGTCAATAAAAAACATGCAGAGCCTTCATCCTCAAGCTACTTCCTCTCTTCTTCTTTGTCGTTTCCGCCAGTAGAAACATCCTGTTGTTGTTCACCTGACAACAACTCGTGATGCAATAAAAAGTGTTTCTGTTGCAGTTTTGTGGAACACACTAATCTCGATACTGCCGAACAACCACCTCATCCTAGCACAAAAACGTTTTATTGAAAAACTGTTATTTTTCCAAAGTGCTGCATTTTCGTTCAGCAAATTTATTTTCAGATTTCCAATTTGCGCAATTATATGGTCAAAGGACACTAGAGATGCACCGGTCCACTTTTTTCACATACAATACGATACCTGAGGTTTAGTATCAGCCGATACCAATCCAATACAGAAAAACTGAGCTGAACTGACTTGAAACAATTCTTTTTACACAGACATAAATCACAAATGTATTTGATAACTCTGCACCAGTACATCACACTTAAACACACCAATAGCGTCACAAGCTAACAAACATGTAAAACCAACACAACTTTAATTTGCTCAGTTTAATTAGGAGTATAGCAGACAATCTAAAGTAAATAATATAGAAACTGTCTATTTTGCTCAAACATGTAAAAGTAAACTGCAACAAACCTTTCAAATGTTTCAGAAAGTGCAATTAGGAATTAAAATCATAATGTAAAATCAATAATAAACTATGATGTCGCTTAGAGTACAGAGCATAGAATTATAGTGAATAGAGATGCACCTATGAATTGGCCACATTGTCACCAATACTGATGTAGAATGTTTGTCAATATCGGGACCGATACAGATATTGATATCGGATTGGTGTGTCTCTAATGGAAATACAACTAGTGAACATAAAACTTCTCACCTGCTCTGAATGCCTGGATTTATTCAAATCCTGTCCATTAGAAATGATAACAGACAAAACAAGCCACAGTGTTTCATGTTATTCTGAAGAGCTATATTCTTAGAAGTGAATGTGTGTGTGCGTGCGTGTGCATGCATGTGTGTGTGTGTCTCCACTGTGTTTAGCCGTCCCTCGTCTCATTGAGCTGTGCCGGTCCCCCACAGAGAGAAATAACAGTGACTCCGTTCTGGTGGCCTGCCTGGTAGGTGGAACATGTCGGCTGTTTCGATATGCTTCTGTGTGTGTTCTTTCAGAGCTCTGAATGGCTTTCAAATGACCCTGTGTCCTCAAGACAAAAAAGAAGTCTTTCAAAACATTTAAATTGCCTATTCCATTTAATGTCAGACATTCTCCTCTGTAGCCATAAAGGATCTCCGCGACGTAGCGGTAGAATTATTTGTGTGGCTGGCGCGATGAAGTTGGGTGCAAAGAGCCAAGGTCCAACTTAATTACTTCTATGAGGCAATGTTTGAGGCGCCACAATATATCACGTCAAGCCGAGATACAGAAGAGGGTCCGCACGTCTTAAACGTGTTGAGTCGCAGGATGCATATAGAATAAGAAAGAGCTTTATCCTGAATCTGATCATAATGATTATGATGTGATGATTTCAAGTGCACGTCAGCTAGAGGATTAATTGGCTGAGAAATGCCCCTACTTGTCAGTCTTTTCACATTAACGCGATTCCATTTTATCCCTTTAGCCAGGGATCCGGCAGCGCCAGCGCAGCGTCTATGTCGGCCTTCAAAGGACGCAGAGCTTCCTACGGATCATTTCCGACCTTAAAGCGGCAGTATTATGTGTTTTCCAAGCATATTGTTCCATTTTATAGCATAGTCAATTAACTATGTTACCTTCAGTTGTAACAACTTTTAAAAAATTGGGCCACTATCTCTTTAAGAAGCTCCTGCTCTTTCTTAAACTCTACCTTCAGGAAGTTATCACAACATTGCTCCTCTATTAACCCTTTAACAATGTTTTTAGCACTTAGCAACAACTCAGAGACAGAAGTGAGAGGTTTGTGCAACATAATCAATCACCCGACCAGAGGACACAAAATAGCAAAATATAATTTAACGAAGCTTTGAGGCAGATAATTTGCCCCAAGAAATTTTAATAATCGAGGTACTTGAATCATTCGAGGAATCGTTACAACTCTAGTCCCATCAGATCGTTTTTTGAAGAAAAAATTAACTCCCAGTGGACCAAGAAAAGCAGCTTTGTTGTACGTCGTTGTTTGTGGATGTGCATTAGATTTATGGATGTACCAGAAACGTGAAAAAAGGCTCCAACATGGATCCTTTGTATGTAAAAAAACAAGAACAAAAGGCGTGATTAATTGCGTTAAAATTTTTAATGTGTCAACACTTTAAATCTGTTATGTGTTAGCTTAAGCACAGCACTTAAGCTAAGTGTTAAATCTATCATTGCTTGATCAAAATTACCGCGCTAATAATAGATTTAATCCAACATGTTGTTTCTCGGTGTCATCTATTGCAGTTTCTTTGTGGCTGTGCGTCAGATTTACAGGCGTACCAGAAATGTGTGCAAAAGTTCTGGCCAGAAAAAAAAAAAGAAAGTGATTAATTGTATGAAAATTTACTTACGATTAGCTTTGCTTAAGTTTTACACTTAAGCTAAGTGTTAAAATCTGTCATTGATTGGGCGTGCCATAGTGGCGTAGGGGATAGCGCGACCCACATTTGGAGGCCTTCAGTCCTCGACTCGGCCGTCGCGGGTTCGGACCCGACGACATTCACCGCATGTCTTCCCCCCTCTCCCTACCCCCTTCCTGTCAGCCTACTGTCACAAAAAAGGGACACTAGAGCCCGCAAAAAGCCCCCCGGTGGGGGAAAAAATAAAAATTCTATCATTGATTAATCAAAATTAAGTATAGATATAAGCCAAAACGCACAAAAGGTCTGACTCTTTGCACCATACAGCCCAAGTTATACTCCTCCATTTTTCACAATGTTGCAGAAAATTACGTAGTGTTGCTGCAACCACCCAGAACAGCAAGATCTCAATGTGATCGCAATGCATTATTATGCAGCATTATTTCTGGCCATGTGTAATGCCTGTGTGTCTCCAGGCGGCTCTGAGGAGGCTGGCGGCAGGCTGCCCGGACAGCATCGAGGCGGCCGACCACCACCAGCTCATCAAACCACGGCTGGTCGACTCTTTTCTGCTGTGCTCCAACATGGAGGAGAGCTTCGTATGACGAGCCGCACATTATAGCCCTGACGGAGGACGTCACCAGAGCCGTATCCACGCACATCGGTTTGAACTTTCGGATGAAACTTTGTCGGTTTTCGCCGAGTTCAACCGTGGATTTGGCCGCACGGAGTATGCAGAACACATAATTATATGCATGCCTAGAGATGAATGTACGGCTTAACATGACCACAGTCAGTGTAAACGTATTCATTGTTTACAGTGCTTAAGGTTAAAAAGAGCTTATCGTTTTATTCCGCGGGAAATTTAATATGCCAGTAATTATTGTGCAAATTCTGGATTTATTCTGTCACTGTGCGGTTTCTTTTTGTTCTTCTTGACCAAAGGTGTTTCAAAGATTGTTTGTCATTGTTTGTGCGATGAGTGTATTTTACCTGAAAGGTCGGATCATTTTAGTGTTTGTTTCAGACAGAGTCAGAAATACGAGGTGATTGTGATTGTCTTGGTTAAAAAAAATTAATAATAATTTTAAAAAAAACATTGGCACATTACGTTATTTCCTTAAACCTATTTGCCATTAATTTCAATCAAATATTACAGTTTCAGCTGCGAAAGAAATCTTAAATTAAAAAAATGCTTTTTATTTATATAGATATACCATTATCGTATGCAATGCATTAAATAAAGACATTTTTTTGTCAGAGAGTTGAATGTTTTGTTCTGTATTGCTTTGTTGTTGTTTTGAGTGGTATATGTTTTTGGTTGAGTCATTATGGTAGCCGATCACATACAGGAGAAAAACTTTTATCAGTGTGTTTGCAGTCTGAGCAGGAAAAGGTCAAGTGAAGAAGAAAAAGCCCCATTTCAGCAAGAGGTTGGAAGAGAGAGATTTGACTACAAGTTCAGGTATTTCTGACTGAATGCTATTTTTCATTGTGATTTTTATTTAAATATTCTTCTTCAAGTTTTAATTACATTTTCTTTTTATAAAACAATTTCTCCTTTTTTTATCTGTGCAAGTCAAGACTGTCTTTTTGACATTTTTCAGGAATACTCTGCCCATTAATCAATTAAATCTGTTTTGCATTTCTGGCTATTAAGTAGATTTAATAAAACAGTAGATAGGTCACAGTCCTGCAAAAGGTAAAATAGGGTAAAAAAAAAGAAAAAAAAGTGGATTTGTATTTTTTATTATTATTTACTTTTGCGGAATAAAGTTGAAATATTGAGAATATAGTGGACGTGGTGATGCAAAGGCCCATAAAACAACATTTTAAATTCATACTAACACTGAAGATTAAACAGGGGATTTTATGCCTCCTTGAACAGGTTGGGATATGTTTGTTGGGCTACACAAATCAAATTCATGACATTTGTTTTGCACAAAATAATTTTTAGATTATGTAAATTTTGTCCACTGACTTCTGCCTATTTTCAGAATGAGCTGTTTTAGTGCCTTGTAGCTTTAAATCCAAAGAAGCTGCTGCTGGACACACCTCCTGACTCAACCTTTAATCTCACTCTTGAAAATGGCTGTAAACAGATGTGTCATAATACAACTGTACATCTTAGAAAAGCAGAGGTAGAACCTCTTGCACAATCAACAAGAATGCAGCACGTGGTTTCTGGATGGCAAGTCAACAGCAAAACACTTGTCTTTTTCAGCAGCCATTGTACAGTGAGAGCATACAGCCGAGCTCAGGTCGGGCTGATGGGTAATAATCCTTTATTAGTCCCACGAGTGAGAAATTTAACATTGCAGCCAATACTCCACAAATTGGAGTATTGGTCCAATTTGCTATTAGTTTCCACTTTTGTTTTTACTAGCTTACTTTGTGTTGTTTTTGTGATGTTGCTGACTGTGGGCTCTCGTTGCTGAATAACATCAACCCAAAAAAGGTTCGATACGCCATTACTTAGTGACGTCAACGTTCTACTTCTGCGCATGCGGGTCGCTTTCAGACGTAAACCATTCACACAGAAGTCTCATTGTGGTGGGATTTAATTCAGTAAGTATGAACGAAGACACACACATAATAATAATAATAATAATAATAATAATAATAATAATAATAATAATAATAATAATAATAAAAAATTCAGAAAAGACAATCAGAATTGAGCATAAAGACCTGCTAAGTGGACACAGTGACTCTGCATCCGGTCCATTTCCCTCTCTGCTCCTGACATGTTGCTAACTTTCGGGTCGCTTTGTCTGAAAGTATCTGGTGAATAAAAAGTTCTGCGCCAACTCGAAAAGATATGAACCGTCCAGCCTCCTCTCAACAAATTCATTAAAAAAAAAACTTCTTTAAACTCACGAATGGGCATGTGGAAAACCTCGCGCTTTGTGTTGTCGTTTCTTTGATTCTTTTTCTTCTCCATAAGGCTTCCTCTCCTCGGAGAGACAATTGAGGGTCCTCTTGCTTTTCTTTTTCTCACCTAAGGGCATAAGCTGAGCTTGGACTTGCTACACTCCAACCTCGTATCGAGACAATTCAACTCCTGTGTGCGCGAGAGGGGAGCGCGCGCGCGCGTGCGAGTTGTCCAGCTGTACACGTGGGACCACGTTCAGAGGCTTTTGTGATAGAATATGCTCCTGCCTCGCTTTGTTGAGAGCTAATGAAATATGTATTGACGCAGAGGAGGACTAAACAGACAGCCTAAAAACACAGGTTCCTTTGATATTGCTTTGCCTTGACCATGACCACGAGGACCAAGTATTGTAGCTTTTGAGTTTCTCTCGGTTTTGGCGCTCCTGAACTTTCACTTTCCTCCCTTTCCATCGTCTTTTGTACACATTGTACGTTCCGTGGTAGACCTCCTCCACGAGTGAAAAGGGCCAAAGTTACAAGGTGGCGACTGAATGGGGAGGAGAAAAGAAACACCAACGAGGCTTTAGCTGGTTTTATTTTTATTTTACAGGAAAACCTCGGAGAATATCAACACAATCGCTCTTGTTAAAACGGATCAAATTAATTACTCGTGCATGAATAGGCATCGACCCCCCCACACCCCCCAGAGTCAAACTTTCTGTCATCTTCTCAGCCTGGAAGTGTATGTCAGAGACATTTTGTGGAAGAAAAGCATCTTAAGATGCAGGAAGACACTTCTCCCTTTATATCTCTCAGGGTTTGAATATTTTATGTGTCACATCTTTTTTGCCCTTTTTCTGGTCTCTGTCTTGCTGTTTTTAATTGAGAGAGCTGAAAAATGATAGAAACTTTTGAACTTTGAAATGGCTTTCAGAATCATTTTTTTGTGTGAAACTCTCAGATTTGTGTGAAGAGAAATTCCTTTGGCTGACAGGCTAAAAGTGACGCAACATCCCGTTTCCATTGATTCCCATCCTGACCTCCATTTAGTCAACTTACAGAATTCTGATCCCTGATCCAACCAAACTGATTCTGGGTACAAAAGAATATTTATCAAAATCAACTAAATGGCACTTTTGTTTTTTGGATTATGTGTCCACAAGCTTTGCACTTTTAGAAAGAATCCATACACAGTTTCAAACTGGCCTCAAATTAGATTTATGTCAAGACATTCTAATAGATGAATATGCATTGAACTGAAATATTTAATTGTAGGTCTGGCTGTTTGTTTAAGCATATTTTACAGGCACATTGTATCATTTTATTGCACAATCAAGTAACTATTCAGTTATAAAATTGCTGCATATCTATCAAACACAACTTAAAAGAAGTTTGACTTTGTAATTTAACATCTTGAAATTGGACGTCTGTCTTTTTAAGAAACTCCTGCTCTTTTTGAAACGCCGCCTTCAGGAAGTCATCACAACAACTCTCCTCTATTAACCCTTTAACAACATTTTTAATGCCTTTGCACTGAGAAGGAGCTCATAAAATGCACTCAACAGTTCCACTAGGTGTTTGCTAATTGGTGCTGGCTAGTCTGAAGGAGCTGAGTGTGGGAGACTCAAGTTAGAGCTGGACTTAGAAACTGCAGCTCAGAGGAGGAGCTGCATCTCGAAGGTGGAGCTATGTCCACCCAGGCATTTTGCACAACTGAATGGTTGCCATGGAGATTCAATGATTTCTCAAACATGCATGAACGAATCAAGGCAACACTCCAGGTATGTTTTTGATTAGGGAATTACATTATAACATAATGTAAAGCTCAAAAAAGTGTTTTTTTTTCCTTTCATAATGCTCTTTATATTTGCAGACCCAATATAAAAAAAGCCTGTATATGTTGGATATAATTTTTAATGAAAGGAAATATCTTTGTTAGTTTGCTACATTGGCCAATTCTGGCCAAATGTAGCCAGAGACTCAGAGATTAAAAATCAATGATCGCATTGGCCTCAGATTACTCCTTATGCTTGTAATGATCTCATATTTTATATGATGTTTAGCTTGTTTGTTAGATGTTGATTTTGTATTTTTTGGCTACCAGCACTTTCAGATCTCATGTGTCTTTCCAGCTTAAATAGTAAACATACATTTTAAAAAGTGTTGCAATCAGAAAACCCAGAAATTCTGACCTGTTGGGAAATAAAAAATATAGATATAGTGTTCTGTCTGTTTTGTTTACCAGCTCACAGGTTGCGCCTTCATTTTCCTACCTTATTTTTATTTCTCGTGATCATTTTTCTCTGAGTTAGCTACTTCACGCAACTCCAGAAAAGCAGGCCTCACTGGTCATGTTTCTCCACATTCCACTGGTTATGAGGGTGCTTGTTCATATTGACTGGGAAAAAACCAGCCGTGTTGCTTTTTCTCCTTTTTTTGAAATTCAGAAACTTAGAGTTGTTCAAATAGAAGCACTCAGAGCAAACACAAAAAGATAACAAGCATCTTGTTTCCACTCAGCGTTACGACATTGGACGATGTGGTTCGGTACGCTATTTTAAACCCAATCGCCTAACGCATCAGTATGTTTCGTACTTGTCACGGGTTGTGATGTTTTTCTGTCCTCAACCAATGGACAGTTGTGTGACGCCAACAGCGTCACCCGAACCGTACCGTCGTCCTATTGTCCTACAAGAGGGACTAGCAATGGTGCACAGACAAACAAACATTTTGATTTAATAATTTTGGGTTTTAATTTGCTTAAATTAAAAGCCAAAAAAAATCACAAAATATTCTTAACCCAACATCTCCAATTAAGCAAGTTATTTCAACAGTAAGCTATCAACTTAGCCTGTAGTCAATCTATAGTTTTAAATATTTTTATTGCAACAACTTGGTTTTTTCCCCTCAAATGAATTTAAAAGTCAATAACATGACCAAAGGAATTAAATCTTATCCACACAACACTAGTAAAATAATACAATACACACGTTCAAACACATTTCTCTCGCTGGTCCCATTGGCTTCCTTTCACACGTCGTCTTCATTAAGGTATTCCATTCCACCCCGGCTCCATTACCAGCCAAATATATTTAAACACATGGTCACACACACACGGTGTCACACACACACACAGCGAAATTCCACTTTCCTCTCGCTGTCTCAGCATCTCAGAGGATTTGAGGACAGATTGTTTCTCTTGCAGACGACCGAGTGGCTGAATTTTATTTATTATTTTTGTAGAGCTGCCCATAACTTTCAGACAGTAGCGAACCGCCGGGCCGTGTGTGCAAACTGTCGGTGTCCGCAGTTATGATGGAACGCATCGCGTTACAGCCCAGCATCCATCGCCTTTGGGTTTTAAACGTCTGACAAGACTTAAGTGTGTTTGACACTGGTTTGGACTGGCAGCAGTTTTGTCTACTCACTAGGGTGTTTATATTTTGAGTGACAAGTGAGTCTGTTTTTTTTTTTCTTTTTACTTTTTTGGAACTGCGGGAGAAAAGAAAGCGACAATTTTTAAAATGTTGACCGTGTGCTAAGTGAGTTTTTTATTTTTTTATCCCCTCCCTTTGGATTTTAACTGCTTTCCCAAAGTGGCGAAGATTGCCTGTCGCCACTGGGCATTCTCGCCTCGAAACACTGATTGGTTATCACTTCATATATATACAGCGGTGTCAAAAATTAACCTTTAATTTCCTGTCTCATTTTTTGAAACGAGTAAATATTTAAAAGAGAATCAAATTTAACAACAAATGTTTGGAAAGTTGAGTTTATTTTCACAAGCAACTGCCAGGCCTGATTACTGCCAGATCAGTACAAACAAGGAACTTAAATAATATGACAGTATTTTTTGCATTTCAGTGTTTATTGAACATTATAAATTACAAATAAATTGGTAAACGTTCAAAAGAGTGGATAGTAGTATAAAGTTATTAAGTCCCTGAATTGTTTTAAGAATAAATTGTTGTCATGTCCCTTTTTGTTATCCAAGGAAGACATCATTTTTAATGAGCAATGATTGGAAAAAGACGCTTTAGTAGTGAGGACGATATTTAAAGCACCACGTTAATTCTTGACAAAGAGGCTCTTATTTTGAAGAAACAAAGAAAGGAAGTAGTTCTTTGTTTACCATGTTGTATGAACAGATTCTGCTGGCTAACATAAACCTGAAGAGGTTCCCTCCAGCTTCAAGCTGTCTGTCTGACAGTGACAGACAGGATACAAATGATTTTGAAATACTGTGAGGTTACCACAACTAGCAAACTGCTACCTGCTGACATCTATAGATTCTATCTGTGGCACACTATAAACCTATTGAACAGCTATTTTGTGTATCTTGGCTGCACATAAATGTAATTCAGAATTTGAAAAAGACTGGCCAAATCTTAAATTGACAATTCTACACTGGAAAGAAATCATTTAAACAATGCTTGAAGCTTAAGAAAACTTACAATTTAAGGGTGTCTCCACACCCTTAAATTGGGTTAGATTGATTATTAGTTCCCTATAATCAAACTAATTCGTTTGCCTAGAACATCCAATTTCTTTGGTGATGGGACAATCAAACTCTGATGTGGACCAAAATAGTTAACTCTGGTCTGCCTGAAAACCCAGGTCTCAATCTGGGTGAAGTGAACTCTGGCGCGGTTCAAATGCCAAGCAGACTGGAGACCAGACCATTAGGAGAAATCCTACAAATGGTAAAACCTTATGCCACTCCATTGTTGTTTACATTTTGTTAAGAGAAAAATTGCACTCAGTGTCTTTTAGAGGTTTTTGTGTCATTTCGTTGCCACGGCGCTGCCACAGGTGAGGAGGTAAGCAGGATTTTCAATTGGTTTGGTTCATTTGACAAAGTGCAGTGTGAAAGCGAACCACACCAGCTGAAGATGTAACAAATGTTGCAACTTTCCCAATCAAACTGACACTACAGGACTATCAGGCATTAAAACATCCTTCGTTTCATTCGGAAAAACACATAAAGGATCATTTTAATGTTGATTTTACTATTTGGACTACCTTAAAATACAACATCTTAAAATTGCAATGCACAAACGAAATGATCAATTAATTACAATTAATTCTTATTTATAAAAATCAGTTTGTGATTTGTCAAATATTTACCAGTTTCACCTGAAGGTACTGTTAAAATCTCACCTCATATGTACATGTGTTGAATGTATCGTTACTAAGCTGCTACAATTTTTTTCTATAGGTGAAAATGTCCATCTAGCCAAAAGTGAAAAAACAACAAACAAGAAAAATAACCCCTGCATTTCTATTTCCTTTCTCCGTAACATCCCAACATTCCCATCACATCCCAAATCAGGTAACATTTCCACTCGGTACTCAGCGCCCTTCATCTAGTCAATTTAGCTTCAAATATGTGTTTATGTGGCTTCCTTTTCTGTTTGCGTCTCCCCTGCCCTGTGAAACACCTCCGAAGAATTTCATTTAGCAGAGCAGAAGAAGAAATGCTTGCCCTCTCCACTGGCTGCCAGGCGGAAAGCGCTGCTCAGCTCTGCTCACCCGTAAGTGTGGCAACATTACCATCTCCGCTTCAATTGCTCTCTGACACAGAGTGAGGTGGGGTGTTGGGGTAAAGGGAGGATGTCTGCGCCCTAACAGCCCAACTGGGGAATTACTCAAACATGCTGTACAGTAAAATTGCCATCCTCTATCCTTATAGGTTGCTGCCTTGCAGAGCTTTAAAACAAGATCCACTACCATTACTCATTTAATTCCTTCTATTGGAGCGCGCTGCTTCGGATTTCTTCTTGACTTTCTCGTCGGCTGATCAAACGAAGCCCATTGAGCGTGAACAGGTACGGCGAATGTGGATGTTAACAAGACGGGGCACTTGACAGATGTTTTTTCAAATACAGTACAACGCCCACCCCCCTTCATCAAAAGAAACCCGACAGCAGCTCTGAGGGCAGAGCTGTGTGATTTTTCACTAGATGAAAGTGAATATGTAATTAACATGCTATAATTGCTGGCAGTCTCGCTTTTTATTCCAAGATAAAGTGATGCGGCGCTCGCTCTAAAGCCAAGGTCAAGGGCCCAGCCTCCTGTTATACATATTTAATGGACAAAGACAAAATGTGACTGTGTGGCTTACTCTGTCTTTACATGAAGCTGTAGAGTATTATCCACTTGCTAGTGGTTCAATAAATCACTGGCAAGTGCTGGTCAAAATACATTATTCATCATTTTTCTATGCGTCATCGTGGCTATTTAAGGCTGCTTTAAATCTGCAGGATAGCCGTTAGCCAGAACAACAACTACCTGTACATTGAAATAAAATGACCACCTTGTGTTTGAACTTGTTTTAGTTTTTACTCAGAATTCAAAAACGTTCTTAAGAATTCTGAATTAATATAAGTTACAACAACATTTAATTTCCCCTTTGGCACCAACAACCTATTTTCTGTCTTCCACAGTTTTTTTTTAAACAGTGAAGACAGTGATCTGTCATCTGTCTCTTGGTGCAGACACCCCATACTTTTTAAACTTACTACAAAGAGAACATTGTGAAAGCAACTAAATTAATCAAAAAACAATGCTATCAGAGCATCATCTCTGGCTTGAAAACATTCATCGGTGCATCTCGCTACGCTCCAGAGATATGAAGGCTTTGGAGCGCAACTCTAGCTTCCATTAACTGTAGAATTGTACAAATTGAAATTATGAAAATAATTTTGCATAATGTAAACATAATTTGGAAGAAACTCACGTTTGTCGATAGGTTATTTACGCTGAAATGAGGTGGTTTTTTGGCCATCTCAAAATAGGTGTATTTAGCCAAACTGCAATGGAAATTTCTTTTTTTGCATCCCTCAAGTCACCTGATAAACTTCTGGATGTTACTACTGGTGGAAACAACAAAGAAGACGACAGGAAATAGTAGGATTTTTTATTTTTTGGGGGACAATGTGCAGCTGGTTCCACCAGAGCTCTCAGCATCACACAGTTCATAAAAAGTTGTGTGTCTTTCCAACGTGTTGAATCCATAATTCTCCTCTAAAGTTGCCGACTGCACCAGAAGACGCCGCATAAGTAGCAGTTCCCAAGTGTGACGCCTGAATAAGACGCTGATGTCTCCTCTGATGGATGATAGATGATGAGCGCCAACACCATGGCTGAAATATGAATAAATCTCATGTAACTGTTTACATCCATTGCTGACATGATTTTAATGACTTTCATGAATACAAGCTTATTCACGTGTGATGTTAACTTCATTTCTTATTATTTATTACTACAACTGCAAAGTTGTGTTTTCAACATTAGCAGAAAGTCAATAAAGGTTTGCACACATTTGTATTGGAAACGCAGCTATTGTATGTACAAAAACAAAAGTAAGCTCTGGTTGCGCAGCTCTATGTGAACCACAGGAGTAACTTGTAGTCGCACTTTCTGAGGTGTGTTGAGCGGTGAGATTGATTTATCTTTGTGAACTAAGGATTATGTACAGCGTTTATCCTGACACGCTGCCCAGAGCCTGGCGCTGTTTGTGATTGTAAAGTTCATCTCTGTGGTCCCAGTTGGCCGGTGTGTTTGTGGTTAATGAACCAGCGTTGACCTCATCATGCAGGTTCAGCCCGGTTAGAAGCTTTCACGCTCTCCTCGCAGTCACGCATCAGGCTAGTTTTATATTATTTTATTATCATTTCTATTATTGTTTTTCCGGTCACAGGAAGCATCAAACCATATCAAATGCTTTGTCCACTTAGTCAGTCAGAGTTAATGGGCGCGGCCGTGCCGAGATCAGAAAATCTCGTCTCTTAAAGTTTGAACAAACCAAAATAGTTTCCGTATTAAAAACTCAACAGACACGAAATGGAAGAGCTGCTAAAGCCAAATTAGCAGCATTGAATTAAATCTCCCGTTTGTTGCGCATCTCAGTGCGGATTGAACTCATCATGCAGGGCCGGTAGAAAGCTGTATGAGGCCTTGAGCAGAATCTAACTTAGGGTCCCCTCTTCCTGCTAAAAACATCAGCACCTCTAACAGCTTCTGTGTTGGATTTAATCTGGGAGAAGAGTAGTTTAATTGGCCAACCTAAAAACAATCAGTTATAATTGCAGTTTACTAATTTGTATTTGTGAACAAACAGCTCAAACTCAAAGATTAAACTCACAGCATCAGATTGCAGCTATGGTAACAAACAATCTAACTATGAATATTGTTCTTTGAACTTTTACAAAGTAAACTTGCCAGCTCCATAAAATCTTACATTTAAATGTTAAACAATTTAAAATATTTGAATTTATGTATGATGAAACCATTAAATCAAACTTAGCAGCATTGATGATCTCAATAAATGTTACATATCTGTGATCTGTGTAAAAATATTAGCCTTTCTGTGGCCCCTGAAGCCCTGGGGGCCATGATGGAGCAACTGACTTAATTTGGATTAAACAGAAGTGCAAATAATTAATATTCATTTTAATTGTATATTTTGATTTGTTATTTTTCAGACTAGTTGTGGGTTTAAATAGCTTTTCACTGGCGATGTTTTCCAGTAACATATAATTACCCAGTAATATTTTTTGATTTTCTGCCTACTGAACATCTTTTAATACAAAAACATGGTGGGCCGCCTCGGCGCTCCGACCACCGGGCTCAGCAAGTTTTCTGGGGGAAACCCTGAAATGACATCAAAGTGCAACAGAAGAAATTAAGTACAATACTTATTCCAGTGGAATGCTTCCCATCCACACAGCTGATCTCTTGGTGACGATTAATTGCAGATACAAAGTATTTTCGAGGCTCTTGTAAATCAGCAGCACTTAGCCCCCGCAGCCACTTGCCTCCTTTTGCCGAAGGCCGATGCCCGAGTCCTACATGTCACCCTCTCAGCGTAATGAAGAGACGGCGGGCGTGATGTCTGTTCCTGGCTGTCCGCGTCAGACGTGAGAGTTAGAGTGTTAAATGGACTAACTGCTGGCTTTGTCACCGGGGGCCCCGCCGGTGTCTCAAGCCCAGTGATTACTGCCGACCCAAACAAAAATGACGTTTGTCTGACAATAAAATTGGACACTAACCTGTCTGAAAGCTGTCTCTTATTTGCCTAGAACAAACGTTTGGCTTCGGGAAAACTGTTTGACACACTTTTCCCCTTGAATAACGAGAGAAGGCGAAGTCATCCGTTGGCTCACGGTAATGGCCTCTCATTGTTGGCCGGTGAGGATGTGGCGCTATTCATACTGGTGGATGATTGAAAAGAAAATTGAATCTCTTTTGATGTGATAAATGTGTCTATTACTGCATTTGCACACAAAATGTCTGTGGAAATTATAGTGGGGAGGCATGGCTCAGAGGGAAAATACATAGGGAAGGCATATTGGCTAGATTTTGATTGGAGCTGAAATATAAATATACTGTACTGAAGTAAAATGAGTCCAAGCTCCCTGATTTTTTATTTTTTCCCCAGGAACTTCACAAATGAAAGGCCTTGAGAGCCTCAATTTTAAGACTATATAAAAAGGTTAAATGTCTACAAAGCGCTGCTGTCTCTCTTCTCCACAAAAAGCTGTTTGATAAAGGACACCAACAACTGTCTGCCATCCAATGAGAGAGATTTAGCTGTTGTTTATTTATTATTATTATTATTAATAACTTCAAGATTTCCTAAAGGACAAGAAAAGGACGACGGGGGTAAAAGGAGACGTGGTTTATGAAGCATTTCAAAGTGAAGGACAGAGTCACTTAGATTTCAAAGGCAGCTGACGAAGTATTCAGTATGACGGAGTATTAGGGCTGCGCTATGAAAATGAAAAAAGTGAAATTACGACAATAAAGCCGTGATATTATGAGAATAAAACTACAAGTAAAAAAAACATTCTCTAAGTATTACAAGAGTAACGTGGTCATAAAATTATGACTTTATTCTTGTAACATTACGACTTTATTCTCAAAATATTTATTTTATTCTTACATTATAACAACTTTATTGTTGTATTATTTCAGCTGTGTCCTCATAGCACTGAGTTCATTCCCACATTATTTAGATTTTATTCTTGGACAAGTTTATTCTTGTAATAATATATATTTTTTATTTTTTCTTAATATAGCCCTAATGCTGCGTCATAACATAGAGTAAAATTTCATTGAATTTCTCTCTGTGTAAACCGTATGAATATTGGTTTTCGTCTGTTAATGATTTATTTGGACCATAATCTTCAGAGAAAGATTACGTAACTTATATCTTCAGCGAATAAAACCAACAACACTACGGTGTGCAGTGTCTATAGAGAGCACTCACCCCCTGGGACTTTTTGCTGCTTTCACAAATCGATCATTATTAACAAAATAAGAAAAGAAAAACTACTTTAAAGTCTTAAGGCTTTCTCAAAGCCCTGATCTGAACTCTACTAACAATTCGTGGTATGTGCCATGAAGGCGACCGATTCTAATAAACTACCAGCGCTGCCAAAAAGCTTTAAGAAGTTTGACCTTGAGGGGTTGAGAGGAAAAGCTATCTACAATTTCAAACCTGCACAGCTAATTCTTGTTTCCAAAATTCTTTGACGAGGTATGCTGTTTAGTCAATTCATCGGAAAAATTGGTTTCAAAAATAATAATAATAATAATAATAATAATAATAAAGAAAAGGAATACGGCATTCATGGTCCTAATGAGTGAATGTAGACATGCTTCATCGCCATTTCTATCACATATTGTTCCTCAATGAGGCTTTGTTATTGTTTTCTAAAAATGTAAAAATGTTTTTTAAAGAAAATTTTTCAAAGGAAGTAATTGGAAGTAGTTTTCCTTGGATTGTTACACTTTCAATCAAATTATTCCGATCTTATTTGGTTTAACAGCTACTTAAATGCCAAGGTCATTTTCAGAGTTCAGGCTCTCTGTATTTGCTCTAGTAGTTCTCTATTGAACCTACCGAGGCAAAGTTCAGAGAAAACAAAGCAAACATCACAGCAATAGATTAAAAAGAATGTTTTCATTTCATAATTCTTTAACATTGATGGTATGGAAATAATTAAATACTTCTTTTTTTCTTCCATGTCAGTTTTCAATGCTAAACCGCCGCTTGTTCCTTATTTGTGGCACAAAAAAAGTCATTAATTATCCATTATTGCGTTTTGTGTATTTCTTTGATTGGAATTCCAAGTATCAATGATGCAATTAAAATTCCATACCTTTTAATTTATCAAGTCTCTCTGCTAGAGATCTTGTGAAATATGCACTTTGTGTTCTCTTTCATGTTTATGGTGTTGACTGGAACATCTGCAGTAATCACTGGGAGGTATAGACTCGCTGTGATAAGAATCCCACTCACTTCAATCACCCTCTCATTTTTGTAGCGCAGTACCTTTTGTCTATTTTCTTATAACTGTTTTTTTAGGTTGTCAAAGTGCTAATACGCACGTCGACAGCGATGAAGGTGTCCGTCTGAATGAGGTCAGGATCATGAAGCAGTTAAAATGGCCAAAAACACGTAGCTTCAGCTACATCTAGGAGCTCCTCTGTGACAGAAGGGTCTCGCTTCACACCTCTAACAAAAATGGATAGATGCGCTGTGTCCACGATGTCTGTGCTTTCATGCACAGCTAATGAAAAAGCTAGATAGCGGCACATTTCTTCGGCAAGCTGTGTCACTAAATTTCCGGCTATTTGCTTAACTTGGGCCGCGATGCTAATGGTCTGCCTTTTAATTCTGCTGCAATTTTGAGTTTTTCTTTGAGGCTAAATCTTGCGTATTTAGCTCCATGTTTGGTCTCAAAATGCTGACGTATACTGTATTAACTGTCCCAGAACACAAAACACCTACTGGTTTTTCACCTTGAAGTACAAGCAGATATTCGTTTCCCGATTGTTCATGAAGCAATCTTCATTGTGTATCGATTTTTCTTGGATATTTTGAGGTTAGCTTGACGATGTCTCCGTTTTATTCATTGGGAAAATCAAAAATCGGCTTAAGGTGAAGCTGTTGCACTCTAGTGGCGAGAAGCCATAATGTCTTGTAACCATCGAAATGCACTATGGGAGATGTAGTTTGTGGTCAATTTGTGCTTTAAACCTATTTTAAGTCAATCGTGGTCCTACCAAACGGTGGGGGGGCCACATAAAGTGAGGTAGGCGGGTCACATGTGGTTTACTGTACCCGTCATCTGATCCCCATAATTCCCCCATTCAGCTGTGTTTGAGGAGATGCATTCACAGCAAATAGCACTCACCAAATCCAGCCCTCCATTCTGACCCTTACATTTTTAATCAGCACGCTCATCCCCCTTTTTAATACTCAACATCTTTGATGATGAGACGACCTTTGATGGCAAGTGAATTTTATTTGGGTCTAGAAGCCTGCAAAGCATACGGCTCGAGACGATCAGCGCGTTCGTGACTTCTAGGCAATTACTGTAATGATGCAAAGTGGTAAACACTGGGCCAGCATGTAAATAATTTAACAGGCTGAAAACATGCTGCTCCAGTGTTTACCAAAATCCCTTTCAGTGCTTACAGACTGAACACGTTAGAACCTTTCATGGCATCGAGCTAAAAGGAGAGGTCATGCTTGAATTGCTTGATTGTATGATATTTAAATGTGACAGACAATAGCTCCAGCTTTTCTTTGAACTCTTCGCTCAGGCCAGGAGAGCCAAACGTAATGCATCTGAAAAATGTTTAGAGAGCGAAAGTCTTTTAATTGGCCAGACTTTTCGTGTGTTTATAGAGTCGTTTTAAATGGAGCTCGGTAAAATAAACTGTAAACCACGTTTCTCATTGTTGGTGAAATTTTGGAATCAAGTGGCGTTACAAAGTGTCCATCAATGTTGTAGGAAAATCTCATGTGTCTTCATGAGAAAAGAAAAACACTTCATTGAGTTTTACAAACTTGCTTTAGGATTGTCTCTAAATTAAGGCACAGAGGAAGAACATATGTAGACTGATCTTAATGATATTTTTTAATGTAGGAATCTTTAGTTTTACATTAAATGCTTTTTTATGCTCCACATTAACTTTGTAGAGTCGAGGAAAAGGATTCTTAGCCCTTAAACTTTTCCACATTCTGTCACAAAGTAGTCTGTAAGTTCAACAATACGGAGCCCCCTAGGGGACATGGGGAATTTTTTTTCTTTTGCGTTCCCTCGCAAAACCTTTTGGATTCTTACGCAATACTTATTACATTCTCTCCCTTCCATTGAGAAAGGGGTTCATTTTGGAGCAGCACTCAAGACAAGACAAACCTACGAAACAGGTAAATTATCTTAGTCCACCATAAATACTGTATACTTAGCAATATTTATATATCTTTAGCTTCATTTATGACAACTATTTCAAATATGAATCGTGTCCGTTGGAAGAAAAGGTAGTTCAGACATCTGTTCGCTTGTTTAAAGAAAAGAGTGACGAGGCGGGGGATGCTATGCTAATTTCGTTAACCATGATGATAACTAAATTATTTCGTCTACGACCAAGTTTGTAATGACAATAACTAGACTATACAACTTAATCAGGCTAAAGTTTGCTTCATTCCGCTACGTCACTGTTATATGTAGAACGTATGGGGATTTATGGCAAGGCTAGGACTGACACCATCTTTTAAAATACAGAATCGCTCTTTATTTGGCAGTTAAATGTTGCTGAAACATGAGAATTATCAAAGCCAGCAAAACTTTCGTGGCGGGACCTGCTACGGACTGCTGATGCCTTCAGGTGTTGATGTCACGGTTGCATCGGCAACAACTGATAAATTGCATATTCATGGCATATATGATTACAGCAACCTGGGAAATATGATACGACATACAATCACAAGGAAGACTAATATAAATCAGTTATTCTTGAGAAGAGGGACAAAGCACGTACTCTGGATTAAGCACAGAATTTCAATAAAATATAGACAAAATATAATTTCTTCAAATATTAAAACTAATCTGGGCAATGTCAGCACAACAATGTATGTTTTCATGGTGTTTGCTGAATGCTTTTTATTTTAAACTAAGTAGTAGGTGTCTGTAAAAGCCCTTGACCTGGAGTAGAACTCAGTAAATTATAATAGTCTAAAACTATTAATGGAATACTAAAATAATATATTATGACAATTAAGTATAAGTATCCAAATAAATAATTTAAAAAAAATATCAATAAATTGAATTAAAAATCATTTTTATATATTTTTTGTCAACACAGTCAGACATAAAAAGTAATGTACAAAAAAAATCAGGCATTATTTTGGGGCACTAGAAAGTCTGAGAACCCCGTGACCACTTCCTGTTTTTCCCTTTACTACAGTGTTTGTCAGTTCTGGTCCTCAGCCCCCACTGCCCTGCATGTTTTAGGTGTTTCCCTGCTGCCTGACACCTGGTTTGAATCTGAGGGTGATTAACAGGCTTCTGCAGCACTTGATGGTCATGCAATCATTTGGATCAGCTGTTCTGGAATAGAGGCACATCTAAAACATGCAGAGCAGGACTGAGGACTGGAATTGAGAGGCACTGCTTTACTAGGATGGCTGGGCATCTCTGGTGAGCTTATTTTAGTTTTTAGTTTTTTTCTGTCTGTTGTAGATTCTTTTTCTCTATCTCTTTTAGCCTCTTTTAACTGCTTACACACACTCGCTCCAGCTTACATAATTTATAGTGCCCCACAGAAAAGTGACATTGAAATACTGAAATACTTATGAGTTTAAATTCTTGTAGTTTTATTAATTGTGTACATTATGAATTTTGAAAGCTTTGTTTGGAAAATATGTATTTATGGAATTTTTCTACATTTTCCAAA
>CAEFZX010025869.1:0-23486 GCA_903066825.1 Alfaro cultratus
ATATATATATATCAGCTAAAAGCTTTAAAACTCAAGTTAAGAGTGTCATGATATAATTAAAGCTGCCAATGTTTGTGTTTCTGTTTTCACTGAACTGGATAACAGCGTGCAACATTTCATCCAGATCAAGTTACAAACATTACAGGAAGTAGTACTGGCAGACTTCAAAGTAAAAACAGAAAGCAGTCCTGGTTAAATCTGCATGAACCTTTATTCAGGCAAATCCTGAGAAACAGAAACAGTTTCAAACTTCAGACGTAATATTATCTTTGACTATATTATCAAAGCTACAGCATAAATAATAAATACATTAATACATATTTATAATTTATTAATATATTATTACATATTTATTATGTAATAATAACACTAGATTATTAATTTAAAAAAATCTACAATACTGAGCTGAAAGTAAAGTTTTTCCTGATGCAATAGAGACTCAGATCTAAACTCACGATGATCGCCTTCTATGGAGGTCTGAAAGTGTCACAAATTAAATCTGTTGTTGTTATGCAGCTGTATAAAAATGTACACGTATAATCTATAATTAAAGATGATTTCTCTAAAAATGTTTATGCTTTTTCCAAAAACATTTAATGGTTGTGTGCATAACACTATGTATTTTATTCATTTATTCATTTATTTACTTATTAGATAAGAGCCTAAGGTTACTGATTTTTTATAGAAAAATGCCTAAGATGTTGTCTAAAAAAAACACACAATCATGCATGCAGAGCTTGTTGATGGTGATTCAGAAAAAAATGCATATTATTATGTAAATACACATAGGACAAAAAACCATGCAATCATAACTAACAACAATTTAGAGAAAGCAATTAACCAAAATGTGAAATACCTGGAAAGCACATGGGGAAAATGCAAACTCGATGAAGAAAGACCCAAACCTGGGCCACCATGCAGCCCTTATATTTATTAACATACATAAATCATTATTTAATGACGCATTACTTTAGTGAATAGGGGCACTCTCGGTATTCCATACCCTCCTCTCTGTATGGAGTATTTCAGTACTTTCCCTAGTCGTGAGTTTTTGACATAAAGCTTCCTGATCGTGTCTGTATCTTATGTTGACATTTGTGCAGGAAGCGGTATGTGTGTGTTTGTGTTTGCTCGACGGACCGCCACGATCTGTGACTGCGGGCGCTGAAACGCTAAACCTTTCCTGGAATCGGATTCCCGGGAACCTCCAGCGGAACCGAGCTGCTGTCAGACTGTGCAGCAGCAGCACTTTCCACAGAGCTCACTCTGCAGCTGTGCTCTCATTTAAGCAGAGGAGCTTCTCTTGTTCAGACTTCTGGAACCACTAAGACGTTTATTCACTGGATTTAGGTTATTTTTTAGTGGTGGAAATTATTTTCTTTCGCCTTGATTTCAGGTAAGTTTATGTCAAACTTATCTTCAGTAATTATGGACGTTTGAATGTAATGCATGTGCTGTAGTGGCTGTTATTTGTTTTTTATTCATGCATTGTTTCCCTCTTTCCTGTGGATTCCAAAAATAAAAAAAATACTCTTTTTGAATGAACATATTATCAAGCTATTTGACATTATTGTGCTTTCTGATGGAAACATAGATGATTTCTGGATGATTTGCACTCTGGATGATTTCAGGACTTTATTTATTTGTTTTTTATTTAATTTAGTGGCAATCAGAAATTTACATAATCTCATTATGGGAGTGAATGTCTTGAACATTTCAAGCATTATTAAAACATTTCAAGCTTTAATAATTTAATTGAATCAGTCTTAAAGAAACACTTTACATAAAGCTTATTTAACCAAGATGTGAAGTACCTGGAAATAAAAACTGGCTGAACAAGTTTGAACTTATGGGTGATTTTCCAACAACAACAATTTTACATACAGTCCTAGTATTTATATTTTATTATTTGAATAAATTCCCATTGGCAAAATAAACTGCATGCTTTTGTAACCACCAACAAGCTTCTGTTTAGTTTTTTTTTTTTTCTTGATATTTGATCAGTTTTCTTAACCGAGATGGAAACATTTATTTAAATTGCCTGGTTTGCTAAGCATAGACAAAACTTTTAAGCAGTCTGTAAATTTTCATTAATTTTCAGCTTTATTAAGAGCAGCTATAATGTGTTTCCGCTGTTGGATCGCCTAACTGTGTCAATTTCATAACAATCTAGAGACGAACTTGAAGCTTTTGCATCCTTCTTTTTCATTTCCTTGTCTGTTTTGTGAAATCCAACATTAGCAATGACTGCAAACAAACCCTCAGCATAATGCTACCACTACCATGTGCTCACATGTTGCTTACTTCATCCATCTACTTTTGTGGATCACAGGTTTGTGTAGGATTTGATGGGTTAAAAGCTTTAGGGAGCCCCAGTACTGAAGCAGCGTCTGCAACCTGCAGTTCCGGGCTGCGAGCAACTTTTTCCAATTTGGCTAACAATAATAAATAATCAACTAATTCTTTTAAATATAGACATAATTACCAATGCAGGTTATCTCACAGAATAATTGCACTGAAATCCAGGATAGAACTAATATTAACATCAATATTTTTAGACCTAGTTTTTTTTTCTTTTGCCATTAGGTTGAAAACTGTGTGTGCTTAACTTAAATTTCCTGAAATAATAAAAGAGATGCTAACTTTTTTTTTTTAAACCTAAAAATAGAAATGAAATTGTGTTCCTTTAAAACATTACAACAAATTCCTCATTGTAGATTTTTATCAAAAATTATAGTTGCTCTGTTTCCTGAAGTTGGTGTAACATTTGTGGCTCTAAATTAGTTTTATTTATCGGAACTGAGGGAATAAAGGTTGCAGACCTTTATTCCCCTGTCCCGGAGCGGTCATAGCATGGTTCAGCAGATTCAGCTTTATCTCTTAGCATTAGGGATAGCAAGGTCTTGGATGATTGAAAATAAACCTGCAGAACAATAACTCACCTGTGAAAGTTGATTCTTGGTGCTAACTTTTATATTTCCGGCCCTGATGCAGTGTCAGGCCGTAATGGTTGCCCGTGCAGCGACCATCTTGCATCACGAGGAGCCTCAAAGTTCCTGCTACCCACAACCTTTGCCTCCAGCCTGGCACCCGGCACAGGACCTCCAATGCATCACCACCAATTTCCAGTATCTGCAGACCACAGGTAAACCAACAGCTGGATCAGAAAGACACCAACTCACATCACTTATGTTATGTACGATGAAGGTCACAGCAAATGTGTATTTAGGTCACATTTGGAGTTTAGCTTTCTCTCAAGTAGATAATTTAGAAAAAAATATACAAACTGAACCACACAACTATGTTCCCACACACTTTGCTTTGTTTTTGGTGTATTTCAGTGACTATATTACATCGCCACATACAGATGGCAACACAACTACCATAACTAGTCTTCTGGGTATGCAATACCGAAAATTGTTCAGCATTTTAGGTATTTGTGAACATAAAATGGATGGTTTCATTCTACTCTGTATCCTTAGAATCAGAACCAAACATAGAGAAATAGCATTCAGCTTAGAGAATGTTTCAGCTCTACTAATCTGGAACAAATTTCCAGAAAACCTCAAAACTGCCAAAACACAGAAATCCTTTAAATCAGGGGTGTCAAACTCCAGTCCTCAAGGGCCGCTGTCCTGCAGTTTTTAGATGTGCCACAGGCACAAAACACTGGAATGAAATGGCTTAATTACCTCCTTCTTGTGTAGATCAGTTCTCATATATAAATGGTGCGGAGGGGTCTTGTTCTTAATGCTGCCTCTGTAAAACAGACTAAAACACATTTAGCATTTGTATCGGTTGAAGTAACACAATTAGTGTTGATCCAAATTAGTCTTGTCTAAAAAGACAGAAGCTGACATTTAAACTATTTTCTATTCTCCAGGTTGGTACTGGGGTTCTATCTCAGCGAGCCAAGCTCGGGAAGTTCTCCAGTCCAAATCTGAAGGGACATTCCTGGTGCGGGACAGCAGCCACCCTCAGTACATGCTGGCCCTTTCAGTAAAGACCCGCTGTGGGCCCACCAGTGTGCGCATCGAGTACAACAGAGGCAGCTTCTGGCTGGACTCCACGTCGCCTCAGTTGCCTCACCTACAAGCTTTCCCAAACGTTCCGAGCCTCGTCCAGCACTACACCGCCTCTCGCCAGACAGCGCAGGACCTGGAGTCCGTCCAGCCCCAAACCAAGCTGGACCCAATGCAGCTTGCGGCCAAAGACAGCGGCGTTCCTCTTAAGCTCCTGCATCCGTTGCACAACGTGCAGCAGGGTTTTCCTTCTCTGCAGCACCTGGCACGCCTCGCCATCAACAAACACACAAACTGCACCGACCAGCTGCCCCTCCCAAAGCCGCTGCTGCGCTTCCTGCAGAACTACCCTTTCTTCATATGAAGACGGCAGCCCGGTGGACCCAGAGGGACAAGATACAGGAACATGGTTGGGATTCCCGTCCATGACTGTGGATGTGGAGCTGTGTTAGATCCTGCATCAGATTCACTGGAGCACAGGGAGAGAAGACAGAGATGGCCCAAGTACAAGAGACCTTAACGCTACTTTACATAAATGAGTTGGGGCTTACTCCAGCACAGCAGCTTTTCCTAAAACCGATTTCTGCGTTTACCTTAGCGACTGTGAAACCTGCAGTGAATGCCAATGTTTTATTCTGAGCTGCAAAAGAAAACCTGTGGATTTTAAATGGCTGGCAATGAGGCAGAGATAACTTTACAGAATAAACCAAATTATCTGACCTTTTGAGTTTGAAGAACTTTAATCACTTTAACACTGGAGAAGAAGGTTAAAAATGAGTGGTGGTCATGTTTATGTCAGTCGTAATGCAGTGCAGTGTGTGGTAAATGTGTGCTGCAAAACTGAACAAATTCAGGACGGGATAATTTACATCTTGTTTCTGTTGGACATGCAGTTCTTTCGCAAAAATATTTCTACCCCTGAACTTTTTCACATTACCTAATTTTATGTATTTTCTTAGGATTTTAAGTTAAGACCAGAATAAAGTAACACAATTATGAAGTGGAATGAAAATTATGTTTCATTTTAAAAAGATAAATAAATTACAAATAAAAAGCTATAAAACCATGACATGCACATGTGCTCTGATATTCCAATAAAAATCTATTGTAGCCAGTTGTACAAGTCACCTACTTAGATAATAGAATAATCCATCTGTGTGTAATCTAATTTCAGTGTAGCTTCAGCTGTTCTGTGAAGGCCTCAGAGATTTATTAGAGAGCATTAGTGAACAAAGAGGCCAGGGAGAAAGTTGTAGAGAAGCATAAAGCAGAGTTAGGTTCTAAAAACAATATTTCAACCTTTAAACATCACATCTCTTGAGCTGTTATCAAGAGAAGAGTATGGCAAAACTAAAACACCCCTAGAAACGCTGAACAGATCCACAGCTCAGGTGGGATAATCTGGCATGCGTTCTGAAAATCTGGAAGAGTTGCAAGAATAAAGTCATTATTGAAAGAAGACTGAGAGATGTCCCTTCAGCAGTTTACCACAAACCATATGAGGGAGACAGCTAACATGTGGAAGAATGTGTCCTGGTAAACTGGGATTTAAAAATGTCTTTTTGGCAATGTGTGGTGGAAAACTAACATTACACATTACCCTGAACACGTCACACCTCTGGTATGGTGACGGCAGCATTAGGCCTGGACGGTATGGCTGAAAAATGTATCTCAATGCAAAACGTTTCATATCAGTCAATATCGCTAATTATTGCATTTTTTTGTTTTAAATATCTGAAATACTGCCAAACTGGTGGTGTGACCTTTCCTATTTTATCCACAACTCCTTCTCCAGCTGTTGTACTCATTTGATTCTTTCACTCCAACCCGTTGTTTTTTGTTTTTAAGCAGTTATGAGGCACAGTGCCAAAATTTTGTCAGTTATTCAGCAGGCTGTTGCTGGGTAACCAAAGAGTGAGTGAGTTGCTAGGTAACCAAAGAGTAAGTGCGTTTGTTGATTTCAGCAACTTTGCTAGCCGTTGTTAAGCGACTAAAGCCTTTCCTCTGCCTACATCCCCCAGAATGCTGTGCGGTTCTGGATTATGGAAAATTCTATTGGATGTACAATCTATTGATGTTGACCACATGTCTATTGTAATATATTTTTTTGTTATTGATTGGCAGCGTCATGAAGTGAGGTTGATTTTCTTCATCACAAGCAAAAGCTGGAATATGGAAAGATTGATGGGGGGAAAAAAATAAAGGAAACATTTTGTGATAAAACCTTTTAGAAGCTGCAAAACACTTGAGACTAGGTTGCTGGTTCACCTTCAATCGCCAGACAATCCTATTTATGTAACCAGTAATGCGTTAAAATGACTCACAGTCAAAGTGGTTCATGCAGTCTACATTGAACTTGAGCTGCTTTCAGCAGAAAGAAAGAGAAAAAATATTAAACTCTAGATGTGCGAAGCTGATAGGACATACCCCCAAAATATAGCAATTACATTGAAAGCTGACTTTACGGTGCGTTGACCCAGAGGGGGCTGAATACTACTGCACATTAACACACATTTGAGATTTCTTTTTGTAAAAGAAATGAATAAATTGCATCATTCTCCTTCCATTTCATAATTATACAACACTTTCTGTTGTAGATGACAGTGACGTTCATGTACTAGAAAACACTTGGAATTATTCACATTTGCAAAGGACTGTAAGTAAAGCTATGTTGCTACTAAAATGATGTGTTTATATTTTTACAAACCAAATAAAGGACATAGTGTATGTAGCATGTATTCTTAATATGTTCCTTTTTAGATGGGAAGCAAAATTTCCTTTCATTTTCATCTAGCCAAGGCAGAAGAACTGCAGATGATAAAGAACGTCTGTGAAGAGACTTTGTTTTGCTAATTCTCAGAAGGGCATCATCATTTGGATTTCAGAGAAGAAAAAAATTTTTCTTCTTTTTTAATGGCTGACCACTTCGCTGCGCAGATGAATGAGAGGTTTTCATGGAAACACATCTGAGTTGGTTTCCACGAGTTGCAGCTGAACAACACCGAGAAAGCCTCTTATCAGGATTAGAATAAGAGGTGCAGCTATTAGTGCGCTGCTGCACCGACTGAGAATTGAAAAATAATTATTTCTACTTCAATATCTTTTTCTCCTTTCTTCAAACAATTATGGGATCTGAAAAGACTGAGTACAGCTTATAAAAAAGATCACATTTCCTCTTGCTGTTCTTTTTTGACCAATTCTTCAACACAAATGTTCCTAAATCCACGTGTTTTATTTGGTTTATGGTAAAAGACAAGATCAGATGTAAGAGTAAAAATGTCAAGATATAAATGCTAACCTTTATTATTAGAACCGATTTCAATAAATTAATTTTTTATCGCAGTAGTAAAAGCTCACAACAAAAAATATTTGAAAGATCTGTCTTTGTAGTTTATTATATTTGTTCACTATACGAATTAGTTCTATTTTTACAAGCTCACCAGTGTTAACTTCTACAACACCACAGACAGTCCTTTATCTGCTTTCTATATTTCTGTTTTGAATTGGAAAAAAGCCCAATGATGATTCATTTCTAGTTTTCTGGAAAAGGCCACCAGATTTGTATTTAACATTTCCTAGTATTTTTAAAAGGTTTGATCACAGATCCTCCACCATACTTCACAGTGGACATGATATGCTTTTCCACAATTGCATCACTTTGCTTCATGATTAATCCCCGGTTAATCTTTTGCAAGATTAACCTTATAAAAGGTCAATCTTATTCTGAAAGTCCCAATAAAGTTAAGCACACTTTGAGGTTTTTTTCTTGAACACCTTCAAACCTAGCCCAAGAGGGCCAGGGTCCTGAGGTCTTTAGATGTGTCTCTGCTTCAACACATGGAAGTCAAATAAGAAGGTCATTAGCAGGACTCTGGAGAACCTGACGGCATCCTGAGGATATAATTCAGCCATTTGATTTAGCCATGTTGAACCAGGGACACGTCTAAAAATTGCAGAGCACTGGACCTCGAGGCCTGGAGTCGAAGACCTCTGGGTTAGCTCACCGTCTAATGATTGCTATGGAAACTTGTTGACCCAAAGATGGTCCTCTTTGCTGAGCTTTGGAGATTTTAATTTTTCACCTTCCTTACTGTCTTCTGCACTGTGCTTGGGTCCTCATCCAGACTTATTTGTCACAGCTCCCATTGTATAAATAGACAATTCAACATTTATCTGAATAACATGTTCTCTTATGTTTCCTACTCTGAAGATTGACTAAACAAAATTGGTGTCCAGTTTGAATCTATCTATCTATCTATCTATCTATCTATCTATCTATCTATCTATCTATCTATCTATCTATCTATCTATCTATCTATCTCGTTCATTAATAGTTGTTTTCTTATGTCCTCTTGCAGTAATCCTGGTTGATTATCTATTTCCAAAGTTAAAACGCACACACAGAACATCCATATTGACTACATAAAATGTAGGTAATCAACCCGGATATATATTGATACGTTATAATATTGATGTATATAGATACATCTCCTTGAATGTAGTCAGTTTTGAACTGTCTAGTTGTCCCCACCCCTTCACTTCCCTCCTGTTAATCCTCTAGCATCAGCAGCAGACACCGAGGCTAACAAAGCGCTACTTTGACTTCAGTTCAACAATCTTCTAACCAATCACTACGTGAGTTCATCATTCCTACAAACAAAATATACCTATATTTTTTTCACTGGGTTTATTATGTACAGTTTAATGTAGTAGGTTTATTTTTTAAAGTAGATTTTCTACCGACTCTTTGCCAATGTTAGCCACCTAGCTAATGGAACGATAAAACTCGTCCTGACTTCCGTTATGCCAAGCTAATTCTTGTTAGCCAGCTAGCCGTGCCGGTATGCGACTTTAAAGCAAATTGTGTTTAATTTAGTTCATAGAACAATCCTACTAATAGAGTGTTGTTTCAGAATTGTTTTTATAAACCCCAAAGTCCTTCTGAATTGTAAAGATAATATAAAAACTTGGCTTCTAAGCTACATCCTGTCGTAGCTAGTTAGCCTCCACAGCTAACATTAAGTCTTTTGTAAACAGAAAACTATTTTAGCCTGGTTTTATTCAGGTCTTTAAGCTCTGCAACGATTCGCGAAAAGGTGTGCCAGTAATTTATGACAAAGTAGGTCAAAAGGAATAATTAACCGAGCCTGATGCCGAAGTGGCTGACACAACCGCAGCGGAAATGTATAATCGGGAAAGAAGAGATCTGTAATTTGGCTAAAAAAGTAATAAATCCGACATTAATCAGATAGATATAGACAGTCACTTTTATGCCTGTCATTCTTATTTGTTGTATTGATGCAGTCTGTTTTCAGCCGTGATGATGCTGTGACAGAAAGTCAGGATGTTAGCCCCGGGTGTTGGTTTTAGTCGGGCTTTGGGGTTGTGTCAACACAGCTGAACCTGCGATGTGCTCACAGTTTATCACAGCCGCAGCGGGGCTAGAAAGTTGCATAATAAAATGACCCGCCCTGTTAAAGACAGATAACCTCTGGTACTGTGACTGACATCCGTTGTTTGGTTTTTATTGTTTGTTTTGTTTTCATGCCCTCTTTTCTCTAGCGATGGCAGCAATTAGGAAAAAACTGGTTATAGTGGGAGATGGAGCCTGTGGGAAGACCTGCCTGCTCATTGTATTCAGCAAGGACCAGTTTCCTGAAGTCTATGTGCCCACAGTGTTTGAGAACTACGTCGCTGACATTGAAGTTGACGGAAAACAGGTAGGGATTGTTTTCCTCTTCCACATTTCAGTCAAACAACATTTTATTAGGTTTCAGCAGCTGACGGCTGGTCAGATCTCTTCTACTTCTCCAATTCACAAATAATAGAAATGTCTTTATATGCCCACAAAATAGTAAAATAAACAACCACAAAATAGTAAAATAAAGCAATTCCTTAAAACTGGCCAAAGTTTCAGAGCTCTCTCATTGTGCATAGATGAAAGTCTGCAAATATGGTAAAATGTTGTTTTAGGTATTTATAAATAAAACCTTCCTATAAGGAAAAACAGCCTATCTCGTTTTTTGCACTCTTAAAAGTTTAGAGTGCACCATATCATAAGATATTCACTTTTTCAAATAAGTGTCTTCCAATTAAATTTTTGAGAGGAAATGTTAAATGAATTTACTATCACTTTAAATGAGTCTTAAGCATCCTTTCTATTATAATCAAATGTTTATTATTTATATCAGGGCAGAAGAGAAGTCACACTGACAGCTATGAAGATAAACAGGAATCTTCTATTACTACAAAGCAACAACAAAATGACTAGTTGCCATTTCTAAGCTGTCTTTAGCATCCTAGCATGTCTTTAGCATGGTCGTTGTGGTCAGCATTTCAAATAGCACCCTGTTTATATTCCCTCTAGAGTTAGTAGATGCTTACCTTAACTGTGAGATTTACAAAAGACATTTCCTACTCCTGTGTGTTTCCCTACAGACAGAATTGGACTCTTGAAAAGGATAAAACGGAGTAACTTTACTGTAATACTTCCAGCTGACAGCTAACTTCCTGTCGTTTGCCTGAAGCAAAAGTCGACTTTAGTCCTTATTCTTTTTTTTAACACCTCACTGATACTTAGAGCCATTGTGTCATCTTTCAGCAGCTGTTTTAACTTCAACAGTGAAGATTGTCAGTGACCTGGTAGTGCTTATGTACATGTATGAAGCATTCACCAACTGGAAAAAGATGAGGATTTGTAGTTTTGCCCAGTAGATTATCGATTAGGACCAGTTAAGTATAAAATCACCTGGTTTTGGTGCATCTCTCAATATAATCTGAAGTTAAACATAATATATGCAGTTTAACCACATATGGGCCTGATGTCATTTAGAAACTGTATGACACCTGGGCTCTTTGCTAACAGAAATTAGTTTTTAAGCAGGACATATTTACATCTGTTTTTCTACACTGTCAATCAAGAGCTAGAAATATTTAGAAACCACAGGGTTTTGAGTAAAGGAATGAGAAATGCATAATGCTCAGAGTAAAATAGTATACCTTTATGACCATGATGAGCTTGTAAACACATGCATAGCTTCAATGCTTGGGGTCGGTTGTTAACGTTAAACTCCTTACAGGTTGAATTAGCGCTCTGGGACACAGCAGGTCAAGAGGACTATGACCGACTCCGCCCACTCTCTTATCCAGACACTGATGTCATACTCATGTGCTTCTCCATCGACAGCCCAGACAGTCTTGGTGAGTTAAAACTGGGATTCTGTGAATGTTGTGGTTCATGTTTATGATCTTGTTTTCCAGCAATAGATTTTTCTAATTGTTTTCAGTGCATAGGAAATCTTTATTAATTGACATTTATTATATTTCATCCAAACTTGTTATGGTTAAGTACAAATGTCTTGAAAGGTTATTATGTGTATAAATAAAAATATTCTGACCTTTAAAAAATTAGCAACATAAATAGTATAAAGACAGCTATTAGATGTGTTTATATTATTAATCTTTTCAGGAGTGAACAGTGAAATTACCAAAATTCCTCTGATCACTAACTCTAAATTTCTCAATTTGCATGTGAAATGTTAATGACAGTATAATCGGAAAAAAACTCAACTAATATGGCCTGTCAAGAAAAGCTTTCTCTAAAACATATACAGTAGCTCTGAATAAACCTCAAAGTGTGCAGAATTAGGTCATGCGACAGAAAAATTACCCCAAACAACAATGAAAAAGCCATACAGAAAACACCTCTGTGCCACTAAAAATGATTCTGCAACCTGTTGAATCAGGTTTAATGTTTCCACACATATTTTTAATAAATGACAGTGAGAATTTGAGTGTTCTTGTCCAGACGAGGTTACACTTAATCAATCTTAATCATGTGAATTAATTACATTGTGCCCTCATGAGTAAAACCCCAGAGTTGAAAGGGTTTTTATTTCTTTTCAGTTCATTCTTTTTGTGTGATGATGCTTCTTGCGCCAGCTGTGTCTTTGATCTGACTGCTGGTGTCTTCTGTCCCTTTACTCAGAGAACATCCCTGAGAAGTGGACCCCTGAGGTGAAACACTTCTGCCCCAACGTTCCCATCATACTGGTGGGAAATAAAAAGGATTTGCGTAATGATGATCACACTCGGAGGGAGCTAGCTAAAATGAAGCAGGTAAACCAGAAAGATTTGCTGATTTACAGCTTTGACTATATCGATTTCTGCTGATTCCAATTTCTTTTGAACTATAGTATAAAAATATGAGAACATTGAAAATAGGATTTTCCTACTTCCCTGCTGTCATTGTGATTAGCAAAGGCTGCAAAATACTGAGTAGCTGTAAAAAAATCACCCTCTGTTCATGTCATCTGTCAGGTTTTGGCATCCACTGCAGCCTGACTCCAATTGGTTGAATGTATTATTGGGATCCAATGCATGAATTGATCATTCTTCGACTACATTCTTATCATTCTTATTATTATTATCATTCTTAGTCTTATACCTAACCCAGTCCATTCCAGAGATCTTTGGGGATGCAATACTGCACACACTGATATTGCAGTAAGACAGTATATTGTCTGGTCCTATGGATAGTATTACAAAACGGTCTCCAAATGCCAAGAGAATGTCGATTCTTACCTTAAAATGGATCGATTATGCTTCCTTTAAGAGGATGGGATAGGTCTATGGGCTACGTAAAACATTTTCATTACATTTTTGCACAAAATTATTCTTGCATAATGAGATTTTAATCTGCTCAGTTCTTCCTGTTTTGACCTGTTTTATGGTGTCTTGTCACTTTAAATCCTAATAAGCTGCTGCTGGCCACGCCCCCAACTCAAAGTTTAGACTCGCACATGAAAATGGCTGCAAACAGATGCCATTATACAACCATATATCTTTGAAAAGCAGAAATAGAGCCTCCAGTACAACCAACAAGAATGCAGCAAGTGGTTTCAACAACAAAACACTTGTCTCTTCTAGCAGCCATTGTACAGCACATACAGCTGTAAATAAAACCAGCAGACCGAACCTCCTGGATCTAAACTTGGTTTGCTAGGCGACGAGCTGGCGCGGCTGGGGTTACTAGGCAACGACGCATTGTGTTTTAACAATCAGGAGGTTTTTGAGACAGCTCTTTTTCCATACATCAAAAAACATGAACTTATTCCCTGGCAGGGTGTGTCTATTAAAGCACCGGGTTGTTTTTAGAAGCAGTTGAGACCCAAACAGAAGCATAAAAACATGTAAAATGTGAATTTTGCATAGTAGGTCTCCTTTAACGCTGAGATTTCAAAAAGCCTGCCAACATTCCCAAATCCAGGATGTTCTGTGACAGACAGGAAGTGGAAGCTAATGAAGATAAAAGAGCAACTTTGTTGTACTCTGTTCAGCCTAATTTGACATGTTATAGAAAATACATTTAACAGCCTCTTAGATCATTGTTTAACACTTTAAATTTCTGACTTTCAGTCGCCTTCAGTCAGTAGCAGCATTATTACTGAAGAGGTTTTTCTGTGCAGCCTCAGTGTTTAGTATGGTGCATTTGGTCATTTGAATAAGATTAGATTTTCAAGTTTCTGACCAGCAGGTCACTGATCTGGGCTTATTAGACTGAATATCAGCTGTTTCGGTCATCAATCTTGGTGCTTGTTAAGTTTTTACATCTTTTTTTCCCCCTCACATCAGCTGTTGGTTTTCCTAAAAGCCGCTCTGTTCTCTTTCTGCAGGAACCCGTGAAACCAGAAGATGGCCGGGATATGGCCAACAGGATCGGTGCCTTTGGATACATGGAGTGCTCTGCAAAAACAAAGGATGGCGTGAGGGAAGTGTTCGAGATGGCCACCAGGGCTGCACTACAGGCCAGGCGGGGAAAGAAGAGCAATAAATGCGTCCTACTGTAAACTGGGGCATGAGGACTGCTTCCTGCAGGGGGTAGAAGAAGGAGAATTAGGTCAACCCTACCCCCAGATAAACACACACAAAGACTGCTCTCCCCTGTTTTTACTAAAGGTGTAATGCTTCTACTGTTTTGTCTTAAGCAAAAGTAGTCAGGTCATCAGTATTCAACTTTAAGGTTATGGAAAATACTTTTTTGTACTTTTAACATGAGTAAAATTTGCCATAATGAAAGCTCCTTAAACATGTTGTATGTAATTGTAAAGGTCACCCCAGGGTGCTGTTGTGTCATACTTGCCAACTACAGTTAAGTGCTTAAGCCCTGCCTGCTGATCTGAGGAATGTGTCCACAGCCAACTAGGGTGAAGAACCTGCACACTGTGACCTGTAGTCCTTTAACTATTCCAACAAACTGAGGCACGCAGCGAGTCTAAACCCGGCAGCGTGCCTCCTCATATTAAAAACAATCCTCTGTGCATTGTGATCCAATGCACACTATTATACTGGAAACTGGTTTTGTGTAATAAATTACTTTGTAAGAATCTTGATAATTTGCTTGACTTGACTGAGACACACTGATTGAGGACCAGAACTTAAATGTAACGCCGGCTTCTGGTGGATTTGTTTTGTTTTCTTGGGTTTAAACTTTCACTGTTGGCCAGTTTGAGGTGTTTTTTCCGTTTCAATGTTGGTCAGGGTTTCTGGTTCAGCCATAGTGCAAGAAGTGCACATAGGAGATACGCTGGGCATTAGACATTTATACAAGCCACTCCTTTAGCTTTTTGTCTCGTCTGTGGAGCCTGACTAGGGACTAATTTTTGTGGAAACAACTTTTGATAAGGAACTACTTAGTAGGATATAAATTATATGTATTAATCAGGATGTTAACAGTTTGAAATAATAAACTTGTCAGTGCTCCCTGGTGGACAAAATTAACGCCTGCTTTTTGTTTTTGTTTGTTTATCCTCCTTGCAGCCAGTATTGGTACGTTCCACTGATAACAGACACAAATAAACTGTTCAGACTTTTTATCAAACATCCAAAAGGATTTATTCAACATGCAACGTTTACAAGTGAACTGAACTGTGCCGATCGTTTACTTCAACTTCCCCCTTCCCCCATTACATTTTTGCAGTTTATAAATTAGGCATACAGTAAACAAGCACACAAAAGTAACGCTTCACATGTTGCTACATAGATGCAAATGGAGAAGCTTACTTTTGTAGACTAATTTCTTCCCTGATTATCAGACCTGCACCAGAGAAACTAAAAAATATGGTGAAGCTTTCAGTTTAAAGAAGCTTCTGGTTTATGCAAGCTAGAAAAATGGAAAATTGTACCATCTGTGTTTTATGGTTCAAGAAAAATTCTGCATCTTTAAATGACACCCAAACTTAATTATAAGACCAACTTCCATAAATACAGATAGAAACTAATCTAATCCCATCCCTGAAAACAATTCAACAACTTATAAATGCGGCATCTGAGTGTAAACATTTAGTTTATCTTTCCCCCATGTTTTCGCAGATATTCAAAATAGAAAAGCAACACAAAGTAAATCCTCTAAACAAACCATAACATATTATCAGTATGTCTGGAGAAAACAATATGTTTTCCATACACCTCCAAATCTGGATGAGTAAAAAATATTTAATACTTCCAGCTTTTCCTGTCCATGTCCCATCCTCAATTCCAAAATTCACATTTTCATCCATCAATCCATTTGTCTATCGTTTCTATCCATTCATTCAATCATTTGTCCATCTATCAATCAATTCATCCACTTATGCATTCATTCATCCATTCTTACAGTTTAGGTTTTTTGCAGACTGTCATATTTATAGAAATATCAGCAGAAATTTCAAATTAAACTTTAGTGGTTGCTGGAAAAAAACCTGCCAAAATGGACTGAAATGACAGTTTTAGTCTGGGATTAGTATTAAATTTGGCCGTAGAGTAATGGGAATGAAACCCGTTCAATTTAAAGTTTATTGTTGTTGCAAGTGTCCATGAATGACTGAAACATAAAGCCACATCCACCAAGTGACATAACTAAACACCTGCCTGCTGAGTTATGTTGGCACTCAAAATAAAGTAGGGCCCGTCTTACTTGGCAGAGTGAGGTGTTATGTTTCATGTTGCAGATTAATGATCGGTGAAGGCAACAAATTCCTCCGTCTGCTTCTGCGAGACTCATTTTGTGCAGAAATATTCTAAAGTTTTGGAGTTCAAAAAGTAGCTGTGTAACATTGTCTGAGTTTTCTGCTGCACAGCTATAGTCAAGCTGAACCCAAGTCGAATCCTCTCTGCGATAGTCATTCGTTCTTCTTCTGGGGAGGGCCTGAACGAGCCAGAAACACTGGAAGCAGAGCGAGGGCTCCCAGAGCGGCTGCCACCAACGGTCTGTAGAAAAGCCAACCGACTGCGATGACGAGGAGAGACAGCGAGCAGGAGAGGCACAGGGCGAAGATCTTCAGGCCGAAAGACACCAGATCTCTGAGGAGAGGAACCCAATCCACTGCAAGTGAAACGGAGCGACAAAAACATACATGGGATGAGCTTCTGTTTGACACACCCAGGCTACGTTCACACAGCAGACAAATGAGGCTGAAAATACGCCGTTTTCTGTCCAATTCTCATCTTTTCACCCCAAAAATCTGACATATGCCACTTCCATATTTGGTTGTAATTTGGATACGTATCCAATTTATTTCAAAACATTTGCAGTTTGAATGATCATGTCGCAGTTTATTAGGCTTTATGTCATTAATGTGAGACATGATTCACAATTTTTCACCAGAAGAAGTCAGATGCTGTAAGTCAGGATGTAAACAAATGCAGAAAGTTATGATCACGTACGTTGCTTTGCGGGACGTAAACCTTTAACACAGAAATCTCACTGCAGTCAGGTTAATTTATGGAGTATTAGTAAACAGAAAAAAAGGAGTAAATTTTCACCAGAAAAACTATGAAAATGTGGGATTAATCTCAAACATTTTCTAGAACAAACAAAATAAATTTCAAAGTTTGGAAAGTTGAAAATTTGCTAGAAAAAAAAATCAAAAATTTTGAGATTAATCTCAGAAATTTTAAAGAAAAGAAAACAAGGAAATTTTATGAAGTTTCAAAAGTTGTTGAAAAATTAAAATTTTTGAAATTTCCTCATCTAAAACAATTCTGCAATTATAAGGCAATAGTGATAATACGCCGTCGTAGGTTTAATAATAATATGAACAACCACTCAAAAAGAAGAAAATTGTAACAAATAAAAATCTGAATTGAACATCGAGGCCAGCAGTGTCAGCATTGATTTACCCAGAGTGTAGAGGATGCGTGTGGTCAGCTGAATACTAACGAACATAAGGAACCAGCCTGCAGCCCTCAGGCCCCACGTCTTCATTGTGTTGTACTGATGCTCCTTGGCGAACACTTCCTGCACATTAAAACACAGCTGCGATAGTTAGGAAACATACAATATTAGAAAAAAGGAGGGAAATATTAAGATTTTAAACCAAAAGAAACAAATGTAAATCCACACCGACCTCTGCAGTGAGCTCCTCCAGGTAGATGATTTCCAGAAAGTCTCCAGACTTTGTCTTAAAGGGCAGCAATTTCTCTCCTTTCTGCTTGGCTACGATACTCACCTGGAAAAAGTTTAAATGCTATCAATACTCACTATCCAAACAAGACCAAACACAATCAGATTAATGGCTTCTTATCGAATTTGTTGTTTCAACTAAACATTTTCTCTACGCTGAATCACAAAATGAGTTACTGTGGTGACAAAATCTTAAATGAATATAATATATATAAAAATTATAGGGATGTGCCAGTAGAAAATGATAATTATTATTCTCTTTTACACTTACTGATAATATATTATTAATATTATTGAACCACTTACAGTTAGCGGCGGGCCCAGGTGACTGTTCTCACCACTCAGTCCAGCAAAGGAGAACCTCACTCGGACGTCCCCGACCTGATCAAATAAAAAGATATTAATAATAATAATAATAAAAATAAACACATGTCTCATCAAAATGAATAAGTGGGACCTGGATACTGTGAGAGGCTGTCGAGGCTGACCTGTGGCCGGAGCGGGAACTGAGTGTGATAGAAGTAATCATCATGGATGGAGAAGAAAGGATCCAGATTAAAGTCTGAGAGATCCTTCAGACTCAGAGTCTGGAAGTTATTGATCTGCTCCACCAGGCCTGAGGAGGAACCATCAAAATCAAAATTAACATCAATTAAATTTGAGGTTAGCATCATTAGCTGTATTTTCATTGAAAATGAGATTGCACAATTTGAAATTGCGAAAATAAATTTGTTTAGTGGAAACCCGCCAATTTCGAAAAACAACTCAAGTTTTTTTATAAACAGTTTTTGTGCTTTGATGAAGTGGCTTTTCCACCGTATCAAAAATGAAAACTTTTTTTTTGCATCATATGAGTCACTGGATGTTACTACTGGTGAAAACCTCCAGGAAGCAGCTGGAAGATGATGCTTTCTGTTTTTTGTGCAATGTGCAGCTGGCTCCACCAGAGCTCTCACAACATCACAGTTCATAAAAAGTTGAGTGTCATTCGAATGTGTTGAATCCAAAGCTCTTCTATAAAATCACTGACTACACTTTTCCCAAAATGCTGCATAAGTAGCCGCTCCCAAGAATGAGGGGTTTGTCACTCCAACAGCTGAGTAAGATACCAACGTCTCCTCTGATGACTGACAGATGATGAGCATCATGGCTGAATTATGAATATATCTCATGTAACTGTTTACATTTGTCACTGCCATGATATTAAATGACTAATCATGTAAACAAGCTGATTCACTTGTGATTTAAATTTCTTATTTAATGGGAAAACAGCAATTGTGAAATTGTATTTTTTTTTTCGGCATTAGCAAAATACAGACTAAGATTTGAGCATATTTGTAATGGAAACAAAGCTACTGACAGATTTTCAGAGATTCAAATACCTTTGGACAGAATCAAAGGTCCCACTCGGACTTCCTGAGCCACCACTGTCACACTCTCCACCGGCATGGCGCTGTGAACCAGCAGCTGAGTTAAAACCGTGCAGCACAAAAAACGAATCATCTTCCAAACATTTTCAGTACCTCGGGTTCTGGTGGCCGATTTCCTTATCGAAGTTACGACTGTTAACCACCTCTGATTTCCACTCAGTGTCTAAAGAAATAAACCAAGGTTTCTCACCACAAGCTGGTTGAGTTGATGCAAAAACAACAACAGGTGAGCGCTAAAATAATAAAACCGAACTCACTGTAGCTGTAGGTCGTCTCAGTTTTGGTTTCTCCATTCTCTTGGTAATCCCTGAAATGATTTCAGGGTCAAGATTTTGATGCTTTCTAAAACTTTTCCTTAGTCTGAGTGCTGACATGCAAGGAGCGGACATACCTGCTCTCACGATGCTCCACCCACTGGTACATCTCCACCTGCCGCCGCAGTGTCACGGCCTGGACCACCACCCTGTAGCTGGGGTCATGGAGGGGCTGGGCAGGAATAAATCAGATTCAGCCCATCAAAATCACATGGCATGAAGAAAAGCTAAGAACACATTAGACTAAAAAAGGAATCTATACAAAACAAATGTCCATTTGGATTAAAGATACATTTCTGTGACAGTTTTTGTATATCTTTCCCTCAATGTTTTCATATACTTTTTGATTACTGCACATCTATTTGTTGAATAGATGTGCAGCTTCACAAGCAAAATTAGTCGCTTTCCTTATTAAATAAAATAATTAGCATACAATAGCCATTAATGGAATAGGTTTTTATTTATACTTTTCTCTGCTTGGTTTCTATAATCGTAAAAAGTGACCAAAATTAGAGGTAAGAATGCTAATACAAGTAAACTTTGAATAACTGACTATTTTGTCTCACTTTCTTCTACTACTCTCCAATTTGCATAACATGTTGTTATTTCAACTGTTAACTTCATGTTTTCTCTCAATTATTTTACTCTCCATAGAAGCTACACCTTGTCTGGCATTTTGTTTTGTCTGCAGTACCTTCCTGGATTACAGCATCGGCTGAGATAATGCTGCCATCAACTCATAGTTCTCCCTCTTCTGCTATAAACCTTTCACCTTCATGGAGATGATTGAAAATAACCTACATCAGTTCTTCTGTTTCTTCTTGTGCATTCTGCTTTGTCATCTCAAACCTCCATTCAGTCGTGGCAGATGGTCGCCCAGCATCCAAACCTCCGTTTTCATTTACAATTTGTTGCATACTAATTACCACAGTTTAACCATTTTCTCTGGCCCAGCTATGAGTTTGGATCACAATAACCAAAAGGAAGCTATTGAGGTGTACAGAGTTTAAACAACGACAGCCTACCTTCAGGGTTTGTAGCTCTGCAGATAGATGAACTAAGCGGTCGTTGTTCTGCAGGTCGAGGATTGGATAAGAGCCCAGCGACTTCACCTGAGAGAGACCTTCATCCAGAGAAGAGGCAGTTTGCAAAGCTCGGCCCTAAGGAGAGAAACAAGAGAAACCTCTTCTTAATTCTGTCCTGGTGTCTTCATTTGACATAGGCAGCAGCAGCGATGTGAGACACTTCACAACAACTGTTTTCTCGCTCAGAGACTGTTTCTCACCTCATTAGTGAAGAGAACGTAGATGGAGAGGAAAAACAGACCAACGCCGACGACTGTTCCTCCTGCCGTTTCACTCAGACGCTCCAGAAATCCAGGATTTGATTTAACAGATACGCGTCTGTGTTGGTCAGGCTCTGGTCTTGAAAACTAAAACAAAAAAGTATAAAAAGACACAGCTGAAAGTTTAACAAAACTATAGGACATAAACATATGAAGTAAAAACTGAATTTGGCAGTAGTAAATATTTATGAAACAGAATTAATTGTGAAAATGATTTAAGAATGTCTTTTTTTTTAGTATTTCTGTTACTTGATTACTTCATAGCACCATCAACTCTATTATGGACAATTAGAAACTCACACGTCAACCAATCGAACCTTAGAGTCAATTTAGTCAAGTAAAATTTATTTGTATAACACATTTAACAAGGCAAAGTGCTTTACAGTCATCAATTATAAAACTAAGCAATAAAACATAACTTTTTTTAATCAAATGTCATCAAAATAATCAAATATGTTGATCAATGTTTCACTTACTGCTAATCAAAGGCAACTCTAAACAGGTGGGTTTTAAGCCTTAATTCAATGGATTATCTCCGTGTTTCAGCAGTTTTGCAGTTTTCTAGAAGTCTTACAAATTTGAGGTGTATTGAAGCTGAATGCTTCTTTGCACCACAGAATGTTTTATATATTAAAGCATCAATATAATTAGATACAGCTGCTATGCTTTTATCTAATGTATAACAGTTTTTGTTTTTTTTTAAATTGTCACGCATTATTTAAATATTAGTATGTGTATATATTTTTTTCCAACATTATCTTTATTGGTTTTTCAACAATGTTTCCAATAATATACAGGACATAAGTGTGCTCTCACATCAAAGGAAAAGTCCACGGTAGTTAAATTATTGTCCAACATTCAACTTGTCTTTCCTTGCACGCCAGGTCTTTTATTTTAGAGCAGCACTAATTACATACAGAGTATATGATAAAAGAAAAACAATACCCCCAGCCCCAAGCCCCTCTGAGAAGAAACCATTACAACAATAACGGTTTCTCTATTTTCCAGGAATTAGCCGAAATTATTTTAGTATTGTACTTGGTTCAGAAAATACAAATTTGAATGTATAATTTAAAGTAAAGTAATCAACTATACAATTAAAGAAGATTATCTTAGGACACTGCAGGGGACCAACAGCAACACCCCTCATATCCATGTTTTCTATATATTCCATAAAAGGACCCCAAATATTTTGAAATAGCGACAGTTTCCCTTTTATAATGAAAGTAATCTTTTCCATTGGGAGGTTGTGGATATTTCATTAATCCAGTTAATGAATTTTGGTTTACTGGTACTCTTCCATGAAATTGCTATGACTCTTTTTGCAAGTAGCAAGCATAAATCCATGGCAGTAATAATCTTACTGGACATATGATGTCTGTCAGGATATAAACCTAGAATGAACAATTTGGGGTCAAAAACTAGTTTTATACCTAGTAAAGTCTCTAGAGCTGGTTTAATCTCCCTCCAGAATTGTGTAATTTTCTTGCATTTCCAGATTCAATGGAAGAATATTCCCTTCTCTTCTCCACATCTAATACACAGGTCTGAGACGGCACCGTTGTACTTATTAAGTTTTTCTGGCGTCACATATGTTCTCATTAGCCAATTATATTGCAATACTTTGAGGCGTGTACTGGGAGTTTGTGCTTCAGCACACGCCTTCTGCCAGTCCTCGTATGTGTATATTTTAAAACAAATGCACCAAATGAACTTAAAGGGATTCACAAATTAAGTGGGTCAGTTACAACTTTGATGTTATACAGACAATTTGGAGTTGATAGAAGAAGTAAGTGAAAGTATCAGACTGTCTAAATTTGGTGTTTGGGCGTCAATGGCTGACACACCTTCATTACTTACATGTAATGTCTCCGGGGTTTTTTTTTTATAACATTTACCTTAATATTCTACCACAGTTCTACCATGTTACTAACACATAGCTAGAACTCTACTAACTGTGAGATTAATGCTAAAAGATAACTTCGAGTTAAATGCTTAACTCAATGGACAGGAAGCATAACTGCTAAAACTGTATAAAGTAGTCTGTAGCTTGTTAAAAAAGCAACAATAAAAAATACTCTCTATGAAGCGAAACTAAAGTCGTGTAAATTATATCACTCACTGTCTGCTCTGAAGACATTTCTTTGATTTTGGTCAACTCTGCAGACAGGAATCACAAAGATGTTAGCAAACTGACGTACAGGCAAACGAACTACCAGGGTTCGCTTACACAGTGGCACGGAATGTCCCGCCTTCAGCCCAGGAAAGGCGGAGTCACATAGAAATGTTTAATCTCAGCTCCCGCCCAGGCGTGCGAACCGTTTAGAAAACCACGAGCGTAACTGAACAGATGGCGCGACGTCGAGACTCATGGGTAATGTAGTCTTCGTTTCACGTTTGGAAAAAAAAACTGTCAACTAGCCAGTTTACAGTTAAATATAAAGATAAGCAGAACATTTTAAATTAGTTTGACATGTTTAATTAAAAAGATGGTAGAATACCAATTAGTATATCAACAGGAGAGTTGCATTGTCGTTGCGGGACCTAAATAGGATCCCCTCAACCCCCACGAACTGACGCTGTTGTCACGGTTGCTTAGAGACGGACACTGCGCAGCCGCAGTGAGCTGCTATCAACCCGCGTATTTTTAAAATGTCCACCGATACTACACCGTCCTTAGACACAAAACCTCTGGCAGAAAGAGGTAGTGGGAAGACGGTAGTGGGAAGACGCACATTCCAGGCTAAACAGTGAAGTTTAATAGGGGCATTAAAAAAAATGTGTCGACGATATTCAGTGACGCCTAGTGGGATGTTTGACAGTCAGAATGGGTCAGGAGAGGAACTGCAGAACCTAAAGAACCTAAAGAACCAGACATCAGTCTCTTCATCCCTCAATCATTTCCTGAGACTGAAAAATAATATAAATGGCAAT
>CAEFZX010025870.1:0-12586 GCA_903066825.1 Alfaro cultratus
ATGCAAACTCCGTGCAGAAAGACCCTGGGCCGGGAATCGAACCCAGGACCTTCTTGCTGCAAGGCAACAGTGCTACCAACTGCGCCACTGTGCAACCCGGTCCTTCCACAATCGCTCTTAAAATTTTGACTCATAATGTTAAAGAAACAACTGAAGTTTTGTAAATAAATGATAAATAACAAATCCAGATTTTAGCTATTTAAAAAAAATAAATAAATTTCATGGCATTATTAAATGTGACTTCCACAACACAAAGACACAAATTAGTCATTTTTAGTTCTATTTTCTTTTTTTGTTATTAGGCTGGAAACTATGTGTAAATAATATTGGATGTGAGAAAATGTAGCCATCATCTTTAAAAAAAAAAACAACTAAACATTTTCTTTATATTAAAACCTAAAATTGGCAATATTTGCTCTTTAAAAATTACAACAGATTTTCTGCAGTAGATATTTATTAAAAATTATAAGATGTCTTTATTTTTTATTTTTTTCAAAAGGTCAGGTAATATTTGTGGATCTAAATCTGCTTTATTTATCTGGATTGAGGGCGTGGCTGGTTCCTTGGATTCTAAAGGTTGCAGACTAACATTAACATCCACTCACTATCTCCACCTGCTAGAACCTGAAGTGAACCTGACATAATTATTTTAATCTATGTTAATTATCTTAACATACACAATACACAATTCTCTTTTTAAGGATGTCGGAACTGAGCGAGAAAGGTGACCACTTCCTCTATTAGGAGTAGATGTCAGACTCATGGCAAACAGACATTTCAAAGAAGATTTAATAACTTAAGAGAGGAATTTATTCTTTAACAGTAAATGCTTGTTTTTGTTTTACATTTTCACATTATGCTTGTCCTGTTGCGCTAAAAACATGCAATTCAGGGTGGAGGCTATTTTGATAAAGAAAGTGTGAAGATGTCAGAACCCAATAATTTAAGTTATAATTTATTTCTGTTAGTCCAGCCACATAAATGACAAAGAAGCAGATATTGTTTCCTGGTTTCCTGGCAAACAAACATTCTCATTTTTATGATGGGCAAAAGTCCATCTGCAGCTGTGACAGCCCACAGATAAGCAGAGCAACGAGACACTCAAAGATCAGCTCAGACGAGGCGGACAGAGACAGAAAAATGGACTGCATTGACCCACACCTCTCCGTGGGCAAATTCCTCATCTGCTTACTTCTGGTTCTGCTTCAGGCATCCAACGCCGCGTCTCAAAGTAAGTTCTGCTGCATTTGATTTATTCTTAGCGTCTGTAATGAGGCCTGATTGATTGATGCACAGATAATCAGTCAGGGTTATTAATGGGTCATTAATTCACACAGAACGATGTAGAGGTCCTTAGATCAGTTAGAACTTGAAAATGTTGTACATTTAGATGAAAAAGTGGAAACAAGGAAACGACATAAAGACGGTGTTTGAAACAGGAAGTTGAACGTCATGGACTTAAAATCCAGAGTCCAAGGGTGGAGATAATTACCGCTGGGGAGCGAACAACCAATTTATCTTGAATAAAATAACTAATTTTTAAATGTCTAAGCATTCTTTCCACATATTATCAAGATTTGATGAATGTTTATGTGTTTTACAACTAAAAGACCAAAACAATTCTAACAATCCTAAATGGACAACAGCATAGCTGCTCGTTCAGCCTGCAGTGGCCAAGGCTCCCATAAAGATGCTTGTTTTAGCTCAGGATTGCAAACAAAGATATCTCATAACTTTTATAGCTTTGACAAAAATACTTTGCCCCTGGAAAGGGGCCAAGTAGATGATTGTTGGGACGCATCTGGACCATCCAGGGTTGCACAGCAGTCATCAGTGAACAAGCCTGTTTGAAAATTTCTCTTGATGTCCGGCTGGGCCCACTGCCACTGTTTCTGCTTGGGAGCTCTGGTTAGGGGCCCAATAGTAGGTTGATGCACTGCAAGCCTCTGGAGGATCCTCCACCTTGAGGATCCAGAGGCACCAGCAGCTTCAAGTAACTGTTTGCTGCTTCGTAAGGACTTTTCAACAACTGATCTCTTAATGGTGGGGGGGGGGCCATGCCCAAAAGTGGGGCATTTAAGCCACATCTATTCGGCCTTAAGTTTGGGGCTAAAAGTGTGCAAGCCAAACTGTAGTAAACAAAAAATATGCAATATAACAAGGTCTGGTATCACAAAGGTTTGTTCAGCCTGGCATCAACATCAGTATTGGGTTATTGGTTTTCAAGGTCCGGATTTTGAAATGCATGCTGAGTGATCACATGCATCTTAACTAACTGCTCTGTATCCAAATAAACACAGAAAGAAGACAGCAAAGACTTTATTATGGAGGCTTCCTTCTGATATATGTTTTATATTGTCATCATTATACTGCAGCAGGATGTTCATGAGGAGCAAACGAGAGCGATACGTACTTTATGCAGTGATGTTAACTCATCTGTTAATTAACATACTTATGATTAACTAGGAGTGAATACTATTGTCATTAAGGGAAGAAATCCAGTTAGGACAACTCCAAACTTCCTGGCTGATCCCAAACATTTAATCTGCGATGCTCGACTGATATCCAGGTTCTTCAGAAAAAAACATCTGTCTTGAAAACAGATTTTTAATTATTCCTGAGCTGTGGCAGCTTCTGATGTGGGTGAAATGGGTAACCGCCCAGGGCAACATTCTAATTAGATCCAATAAGGTGTTTTAAACCATATTATTAACTGTGCTTTTCTTAAGTGAGTGGACAGTAGATTTATGTTTCAGAACCCAAATTATCATAATCCAGTTACAGCCAGAAACTGATCAGTAATCCTGGTATTTTCTATCAGTGTCTGTCTGGCATCTTATAAATTTCTGTGGCTCCGGTACATATAATTATGTTCACGCCTACACACACACACACACATGCACACACACACACACACGCACACACACACACACACACAGACACACACACACACACGTACACATTCATCTACTGTACATTCACACAGCAAAACAAAGCACATAAAACAAAACTGGCATAATTAAAGCCATTCTCTGTGGATTTAGTTTAAATATCCTAAAAGGAATGGGAGCAAGTGTAAATATCCCTTCCCCTCAAGCCACAGAGAGTATTAACAATCAATTCTGATTAATGAGGACATTTCAACTAAATGACAGAAACATTTAGTAAATCATTAACTCCGCTATCCATCCTCAGTCATAAACTTGACTGTCTATCCATAGTCCAATTTATTTTCCACCTGTCACCCAACTCTTCTTCCTGTTTCAGCACCAGCAGAAAAGAGTTTGAACAGTCAAAGGCTGGCGATACATCATGGAAGAATCACTATGACTCACAGTCAAAGTAGCACCGCTTCTGATTGCACCCGGACAAAACATAGAGAAGACACATCGCAGAGTCAGAGCCACATGCCTGGCATGTCGGAAAACACTGACAAAGGCGTAGAAAGCTTTGCTCAGTTTGTAAATATGGGCACAAACAGGGTTGAGAAAATATCTTCCAGATTATTATACCACTAGCGGCCTGAACTGTTTCTACAACAGACTACGTTGTTCAGAGATTATATTCTGTATGCCGTGGTTGATACAGGTAGTCATTTCAGCCAGTGACTTTCTGTGATCTCAAACCAGTCTGGGTATTTTCCTCTGACTTCTGGCATCACCAGCTACGTTGCTCCTCTATCCATTTATCCATCAGAGATGGCGACTTAAGTTTGATTCACCAACCTATACTTGTGCCCTGAAGACTTGACACAGCCTGAGATTCAAGTCTTAGCAACAATTGTTTTATCTCATATGAAGAGAGAAAGAAAACAAATGTGTGAGCTACAGAGTGCAGCTGCTGCACATGTTTTATTGTTAAAGGAATGAGCTTGATTATTAACCAGTGACGTTGATGGATTATTATGGGATGTTAATAACTCATAAAGATTTTTTTATGTAAACCTCATAACATGACGGCATGAATGTCCCTTCAAATACATCCTGCATTAACTGATTTTGGATATTTTAGGAAACACAGTAAACATAACTTACCATCCTCTTGCCTTCAAGCTGTGTCACAAAGATGCTTCCAGTTGGACATATCAAAAATAAAAGCATGTTCATTTCTGTTCATTCAGAAGATAAAGTATGTTGTTCCTGTGCATATGTGGGTTCTTCTCTGGGTACTTCGGCTTTTCCTTCACAGTGGCGAATACATTTTCTGGAACTATCTACTGAATGAATGACAGGACTTGCCCAAGGCAAAGCGAACTAAACAGCTGCTTCGGACCTTGGGGCCACTATGGGGCCACTATGGGGCCCTCTAAGAGTAACATTTCAAAGGAAACGTTCCTAACACACAGGGCCCGTGCACACAAAAGAACATTGCCATAAAAAGTACTGCTACTGCTTGCTGTAACCACAGTAACAGTATTTTATATACTAATAACTTGTTATTGAACTGTCCTTCACCAGCCCCTGCTGAATATGCTTCTCTCACAACAGGTTGTTCTTTTACAAGCCCAGTACAGTTTCAAGAAAACAACAATGTTGGTGATGTTGTGACAACAATTTCAGTCACACCTGGAGAGACAATTGCCATTATAAACACAGAAGTGCCATTTGGCATTAATGGAAACCAGCTGATAGCGACTGAAGTGTTGGACCGTGAGGTAATTTGTGCAAGATTTGTACCACTATATATATATATATATATATATATATATATATATTTATAATTAACCTAAATTTGTCATAATGTTTTTTTTTTTTCCAGGAGACACAGACCTATGCTTTTGGTTTAAGATGTACTCTGGGAAGTGGATCGGTGAGACTATTTTCTGTTTGTTAAAAGAAAAAGAAAAAACAGCTTTAATATTATGTGCAAGGCAGTTGTTTTATTAATCATGATGAAAGCCCGTTTTCATGTAGAAATGCTAAAGTCTGTGAGGACGTTCTCAGCTCTATAAGGAACAGGGTCCGTATTCTCAGAGAATCCTAAAACCAAAAGTCAAAAGTCCTTGTCACGTCTTGCAGTTTCTCAAATTCCATGATTTTTCTTAAAACTTTACTTGGGTATGATGAGTTATTCACAATGTTAGTTATTTTAATCTATAATTAGGCCAGCTGAAATTAGATTAGATGTGTTGTCATTGCACAGTAAAGCAGTACATCGGTTGGATCCAGTTTGATTCAATCTGTTGGGTTTGGACATAACATTTTAAACTCATTTAAATAATTTAATTGACTTATTGATAACTGGGATTTATTGGAATATATGTGTGATTGAACTGGAATGACTGTTTTTTTCTAAAAAGATTACATTTGTTGTGACGTGGTGCCACATAAATAAACTGAACAGAATTGAAAAATATTGAAATGTTTCACCAGAAACAAGACAGCAATCACAGCTTCCACATTTGCACTAGTAAATAAACTAGCATGGCAAGAAGCTGTGATGAATTAAATGAATAAATAGGATCCATCTCTTGGATTATTCCAGAGTCGTTTGGTCGTTTTGGAAATGAAATAAATTGTATTCCGACCTCTAAACCCTCTGGGTGAAGGCTGTCAGGACTGCATGTTCCCCACTGCAATCCTGCAGTTACCACTGTCGTGGTAATTGGCGTCATGTCAATTGCTGTTACAGTAGCTCACAGGATGAAGATAATAAACAACAAAAAAAAATCTAAATGTTTTTTTTTTCTTTTCTAGATTTCAAAAACTATCGTGGTAATTGTGCAAGATGTGAACGACAACGAACCATTTTTTGACAAGGATTTGTACGAGGAAAACGTCGACGAGGTAGGATTTAGACAAACATCTGCAGAATGTAAATAACTGTTGAGGACGCAAAGTTTGCAGTTACACAGTTTGACCTTTAACTTTTCATCTTTTGTGGTCTGTATCTGTCCAGCTGTCTCCGATAGACAGCGTTGTGGGTCAGTTTCCTGCCACTGACCTTGATGAAACTGTGCTCTACTACACGCTGACATCTCAATCTGAATCTGTATGATACAATTAGTATGATGTTTCACTTTTAAGATGTTTATTTGAAATATATTCATACATATTCCCATGCCATTGTAGCAATTACCTTATGCATTTTTGTTCTGCTGTTTGATTTCGGCAGGATGCCTTTAAGCTGAGGTCACAAAGTACACCAGAAATCCTTGTCAACAGACCTCTTGATTATGATAAAGTCAAAGAGGTTCGGCTGATACTGGAAGCCCAAGTAAGTTTTTCTTTTTCACCAAACACTTACAGTTTTTAGGATTGCTTAGACAGACTTGAGGAAACGGACCCTTTTCTCCAAACCACTTCACAAGCTTAGCAGAATGCCACATGTTCTTACCAAGACTTTTAGCAAACAATTAGCAAGCATAGCTAATTTCAATGTTTGATAATTAGCGAAATTAGGTGGAACTGCATATCCCCCAAGCTTATCATACAAACTGTTTCTCAGTCCAACATTCATGAGAATGTTGTTAAAGGTTTATTAGTGTGGGAAAGAGCAGGAGCTTCTTAAAGAGACAGAGGCCCATTTTCAAGCCACTCTATTGCTAAGTCAAATTCCTTTTAAGTTATGTTTGATATGTGCAGCATTTTTATAACAACTGAGGATAACATAGTTACTTGATTGTGCCTGGAAAACACTGCCCCTTTAAAGTTTGTAAAATAATAATAATAATAATAATAAACACATTATTTTATTAAAGCTGCATAAATTCAGTTTTCTTGCAACAGCAGAAATGTAATCATTTCATCTGTTTGACTTTCCACCTTATATAGATTTTAACAATAAAAATTATACTTTTTACTCCACCACATTTCTCTAGAGGCTTTCCTGTGGTTTGTGTTTGTTTTGTTCTGCTGACAAGCTGTAAAATTACTCACTCCAGCCCTGTATGGTAGGTGGTGACATGCAGCTTTAAACCAGTTGCAAGGAAAAGAAGAAGTGTCATTTAAATCCTATATGCTGTGTACACGAGAACAACTCTCTAGAGCAGCGTTTCTCAAACTGTGGTCCCCAGACCATGTAAGGTCATCGCACAAAAAAATAAGAATAATACATTTTAAAGAAAAAAATCCAAATAGGAAACAAAAAGAAAATAGAGAAATCCAAGTGCTAATGCTTGTTTGAGCAGCAGAGCGTTCAGCTGGGATTTAAAGATGGTGCGACAGAAAGTCATTTATGGTGAATGGGGAATGTAGAAGTTTATTTTAAATAGAGGAATGTATAAGCTGTACACTTACAGAATGGAAATGCTTTCCATTCATAAAGACGCATTCAGAAAGCTGGCACAGCTCGACTGAAGGATGGAGCTGGACCAGTAAAGGTCCAGCTCCAATTGGACCAGTAACGCACGGTTCCCTCTTTAAGTTCTGCGGAGAGCTCCAGGATGATCAATCTGGACAAACTAAACGCTAATAAACCAACATCAACATGTCCGAGCAGATCACTATGGTCTCTGAACACAAGCACTTTTCAAATCCTTCTATTCACGATGTTCTTCATCAGAGACAAGACATTCAGTTTACACATGAGGCCCTACGCCTGGCAAGTTGACTGGCCGGGAGCCTTGGTGTGCCAATTTCTGGCTTGATCTCTGAAACCCAACTCAGCGAGAGGGACTGTACCTTCTTACTCCCGAGTTGCTCAGGGAGAGAGATGTCGGTGAGGGAATATCACAGGCCCCCAACTGAGTAACTTGATTATAACTTTCTCCAGCTAGCAAATATCTCTCCTCTTTATGACCTGAAGGTTTGTGATCTGGAAGAATGACTTTCCTAATCTGAACCTAAACAGTGTTTTGGTATTGGACTTCTGTATGAAATGTCTTTAACAAACACCAGGTGGCTCTTCTCTCTGCACAGCATTGTTTCTCGAAGACCTTGTCCTGCATGTTTTAGATCAGTGGTGCCCAAAGTGGGAGAGAACTAAAACCTCCTGCATGTTTTAGTTCTCTCCCTGGTGGTAGTAGCAACCTGTTCAGCATGTCAGTGCTCTTCTTAGGCCTTCTGATGAGCCATCATTTGATCCAGGGAGAGAACTAAAACATGCAGGATGCCGGCCCTCCAGAACCGACTTTGGACACCACTGTTTAAGGTGTTTCCTTTCTGCCACACACCTGGGCGATTAACGAGCTTCTGCAGCACTTGATGGCATTGCAGAGGAGGTCACGCAATCACTTGAATCAGGCGTCCACCAGGCGTACTGGAACAGAAACATCTAAAATATGCAGAGCATTTCCGAGGATCAGAATTGAGAAACACTGCAGTAGAGGGAGCTAAAGACTCAAACCTCATACCTCAAATACTTGGAGCTCATTACCAAATATAAATCAGCAAAACACCAATCAATCAAACACCAAGCTTTTCAGTGATTATAGGAAGGGTCTAATTGTAGTAATGCCAATTTTCTGTTGCTTATTGAGAATGATCTAAATTGTTTTCAACATAATTGTGGGCTTAATGGTACTCTCTCACTTTTAAGGACACACCTCTGATTTCTCCACCTGAAGGGCCATCGTTCACTGCTACCACAACCATCCTGATCGCCATCATAGACGTTGATAACCGACCTCCATGGTTCGAACCTTGTACCAGGCATGTAATAAATGAAGCAGTGATTTGCCAGAATACAGGCTACACTGGAAACATTAACCTAAATGAACAAGAGGTAAGTCATTTCCTAGGAAATGAGAATAGAGAACATATAGAGTATTCTCTAATACATTTCTTTGGCCAGCTTTGTCTTTTGTATTTTTTCTTGTAATAATCTGAAGTTATCAACCCTTATGTAATCTTTGTCAATTCCTTTACAGACTGGAGTGTTGCCTCTGAATCCAGGTCCTCTTTATGCCGTTGATGGAGACGTTGGCATAAATGAGGAGATTACCTATTCCATCATTTTTGGTGAGCAACCTGCTTTGTCACGTGAGCATGTTTTACAAGCTTGGTGACAAAAAGCTTATTCCGGCAGCCAATCTGTATCAGAAAGAGGAAGTAGCTTCTTGAATCTGTGTTTCAGGAAATGAGGACAAACTGTTTCAGATTAACGCAAACACTGGAAACATCACCATGCAGAGGCCGACAGATGTTGTGGGGGAAATTGCACTGACAGTTCTGGTAGAGTAAATTCAACTAACTCTAGAATACAAAGGTGTCTTCTATTTAAGTGGTAATGTTGTAACTTTGGTGCATTGACCCAAAATAAAGTGATTTTTTTTTTAAGTTTCTCCCACTGAACATAGTCAACTTTCCTAACATACGGCTCTATTATTTCCATAAATCTATTTTTGCAATAAAATTGGATTTCAACTTCAACAAAGAAACATATTCAAATAATGTTTTGAAACTGTGAAGCAATCAAATAAAAATAAAAAAACTGCATTTAGTTCAGTTCTCCATTTAATTTGATCACTTCAGTTTCAAGTAGTAAAGATCTTCTAGTTCCGCTGCCACCAGTTTTACTTTTAAGTCTCTCCTCATAGAAACTCTTAATATTTGAGACCTTAGAAACTTTTTAACCGGAATGTGTTTCTCACAGGCTGCTCAGACGAAAAACACTCATCAGTTAGCAACCACAACAGTGAGGATCAGAGTCCAAGTGAAGAGCCTTCATCCTCCAAAGTTTCAGAAGGCTCAATATGAAGCTCTGATCACTTCAGTGGGCTCTATGGCGATGGACCTGACCAACAAGGATCAGCCTTTACAGATCATTGCTACAGACGAGGACTTCATTGGCGCCGGGGTAAATCATTTCAACACTCCTTCTGGCTGAGGTGGATAACCTGAGAACTGGTGATGAGAAATCATAATGGAGAGAAAACATTATGATTTGGGCATCAACTGATATGTATTACTATTTCTTGCTTGTGGAAATTTAATGTTTTTCTTTGTTGCTTTGGAAACACAGTTTGAGGATTTTATGGAAAAACTTGAAACCCTTGTAAAGGCCTCGTAAACTTCAAAACTTTTTTTTATTTGTAATTGCTCTTCATAAATATGGAATTGTTTCCAGCAGGCCTCAATGGGTGCGCTGTAATGCAGCCGCAGAGATTCACCAGTCAGGCAGGACGCACATAAAACTTTCAAAGTGAAGCCGTGACATCACTGTTTTCACAAAACTTTCTACACAAAAATGCATTTGAAACTTTTCTTCAACCCTGGGATGCCTTTCTGAAAAGATGACAACTCCTGAAACACTGCAGGACCTGATGTCTCTGAACATTCAGCATATTCCCTAAACAGGGCTTAGTTCAAAGTCCTCATCTTTTTTTCATCTCCTAATTTCTCAGACATCGCCATGAAGGCAACAAATGTTTTGACATATCTTTGCAATCTCTTCAAACAGGGAATAAACCCCAACATCACCTACTCAGTCGAAGGTAGCAGTGATTTTGTTATTATTGGCGGCTACCTGTTCTTGACCAAAAATCTGCCAGAGAACTCAGTATCACTCCAGGTAATTTTAAGGGAAGTTGGATGCTAACCAGGCTGACTGGGATCTCTTTGCATTGGGTGCTCAACTCCAATTATATGTTCCAGGTTGTGGCAACAGACATTTCTAATAGTGAAACAGCTACTGCACCGCTCCGAGTCGAACTGACATCAGGTAGGTCTAAACACCGTCTAATAAAACGTTTCACTTAGATTTTTGATTGGCTCATTGTGAATATTCCCAAAAATTCTTGCTACAGCAGTTTTTCTTTTATTTTAAAGAAACAAAGGGAATGTTTGACATTTGTTTGGTCACATTCACTATGGCATGTTCTGTGGTTGGTCTGCTGTCCTTACTCATAAACAAGGACCCAAAAATTCAGAAGAGTACTTGACTGTATGGTAGTTTACATTTTTTTCTTACAATATTATCTGACTTGCACTGCTGTCAATGACTTTCAGCACACCAGTATTGTTAGGCTCATTTGTTTTCATTTTTTATCTGAAATCCACATTTTTCTTGGAACATATCAAAAGTACTTTATGTCCATGGTGAAGCATTGAAATAAATATGCTTCACAGTGTGTTCTCCTCTCAGGTCTCTCTACCACACCTTTGCCTCAGAGCACTACAGACTTTATGACCACAACAGCCATAGAGAAATCCACCTCTGATAGCAAGACCACCAAAGAGATCATGCCCACCAGTGAGTCCAGTCTGTCAACTGACACCATCTTCACCTCTAGGCCCACAGAAGGAGTCTCAACTGCAAGCACAGCTCGCCCAGGTGGTAATATTTGTCTCAGCAGCAGGCATTAAAAGAAACTCAAGGAACTTTACAGAAACCAGGAAGGATGACACATGACCCTTTCAGGGTGCAGTTGCCCCAACATAAATTAAATTGGGTCCCATTTCTTGTTCAAGTCAGTGTCCTTCATCTTGGACAAACAACAGTCTTGTTGGCATTAAAGCAAACCAATCACAGAACACGGTTTTATAATATAGTCCTAGTTGGACAGTCCAAAGTCTTCTGTTCATTTTAAACACAAGTAATCACAATTAAAACATGACTCGCATCTCACTGATCACAAGTACATTTATTTTCAAACAATCCTTAAGAAAATCTTTGTAATGTGTTTTCTTTTGTTGCAGTGGGACCAGCTGGTGGGTTTGGAATTGTGGACATGGCTGCATTGGGGGCAACCTTGGGTGTTCTTTTGTTTCTCTGTGTGCTGGTCATCGGGTTGCTTGTTTGTCGCATGAGGAGGGGAAATGCAGCCTGGAAGAAGATCCAAGAGGCCAGCATGTTTCGGAGCTCTGTAAGTAAAAACAAAGCATAAAAAAAAAAAAAAAAAAAAAACAAGAGTAGCAGGGCAAGAGCCAACTAGAGGCCTTTGTTGAGCTTTCTTTGAGGCACATTGGGTTTTGGTACCAAAAAGTAACTTTATTTTAGGTTGTCTTCAGAAGAGTGACAGGTGAAGCTAATGATTGCTGGAGGTTGCTTCCTGATAAAGGGGGGTTTTCCCTTTCTGCTGTCTCTACATCCGGAATATTGAGCACACCTGACAGACACTAACTGCACTTCATCTGACAAAAACACACACACATGCATTTGCATGGCTATCTCTGTGGGAACTTTCCATTGACTTCCATTCATTTCTACAGCCTAAACATTTCCCTAACTCTAACCAACCCTACCTTAGACCTAAATCTAACCCCTAACCCAAAAACAGCGTTTCGGTCCCCACTGCTCCTCGTGGGGACCGAAGGGTCCCCACAACGCAGTATGTGTCAGGGAAATGGTCCCCACAAGGTATTACAAACGCACACGTACACACACTCACGCACACACACACACACATAACCTATTAAACTATTCCAGTCAGACATCCTGTTCTTCGTATTTTGTGATGGTTACATGTAAATAATATGGTAAAATTTGCAGGTGAATATTATAAAAGTAATATTTGTTATACACTGCCTGGCCAAAATAAAAGTCGCCACCTAGATTTAACTAAGCAAATAGGTACAAGCCTCCTATTGGATAATTACTGCATAGGCGATTATCTTTCAGCTGGCAACAAGTTATTTAACCCCAGCTGATGCAATGAGTAACTCCTCATTTCTTAAACAACCATGGCAAAAGACACATCCTGTGG
>CAEFZX010025871.1:0-61901 GCA_903066825.1 Alfaro cultratus
ATCACCTCACCAGACCTAATTGGGTGCTGGTGTTATGTACGATCCATTAAAATCAGTTTATGAAGCCGTCTTAAAGGCCAAGCTGAGGCAGGAGGCGGCTCAGCTTGCTCATTATGAGAAACGCTGACTCTGCCCGACTCTTCCCTGCAGACCCACTCCGAGGAAAGGCCCTTTCAGTGTGAGGAGTGTAAGGCGCTGTTCCGCACCCCCTTCTCTCTGCAGCGCCACCTTCTCATCCACAACAGTAAGTATGGACCATGTTTTTCAAAGATTGCTTGTTCATTCAAAGTCCCTTGCAAAAGTTGCATTTTTTTCACATTTTATAGCCACAAACCTCAACCAACTTTGCACTCCCTAATTAGGCAAAGGCAGATTTAGAAAGTCGGTGATTCTCAGTTTTGGAAACTTGGCTGGCTCTGTTCTCATTGTAGCTCTGGTTGTTTAGGGTCATGCAGCCAGGTGACCTTCCACCTTCAACTGCTACTTTCTTTCAGCCCAATCTTTCTTCTTTCCACTGATCCACCAAGATTTGTCCTGTCAACAGTTTCTCCCACCAGAGCTGTGGATCTGTGATGATAGATTGAGGAATGCTCTGTGAGATGCTGAAAGCTTTTGTTATAGTCTTATGACCCAACTCTGTTATGATGTTTTCCACATATTTCTCATTGACCTCTCTACTGTGTTCACTGGTCTTAATTAAGCTGTTCGGTCACTAATGTTCTCTCACAAACCTCGGAGGCCTTCATCGGACTTCCATACTTGGATTAAATTCCACACAGCTTCCCCCAATCAAGTAGTTTATTTGTGAGTCTCAAAGTGTCTCAAACTACTTTATGTTGAGCTTCTGTATAAAATCTCAATAAAAATGAAGCTGAAATTTGTGGTTATAAGTTGATAAAATGTGAAAAATGCAAGGACTATTATGCTCGTTTTCTGAGCATTAGTCAGTGTTTCTGCAAGCTTTTTGCAATGCTGATCAGCATTTTCAATGTCCTGTTAAGTCTAACTGGTTCTGCAAACATCGGTCTGCATTCACATCAATACTTGCTGGAAGATTTCAGACAGCTGCTCATTTTCTTTTTAATGTTAATAGTTGTTTTGTTTTTTTCCCAGTTGTAAATCAAAGAACAGGAGGAAATGTACAGTCTGGGAAGTCGAAACTTTATAATTGCTTGTTGTTGGTCTCCATGTTTGCTGCAGATTGTCCCCTGCATCTGACAAGAGTTGATTCTCTCTGACGCAGCAAAGAGTTATTCTAAGACCGAACCAGTTTTAAGTTCTGCTTTCTGTAGAAATACCAAAAAGAACAAAAGCAAGAGGGGAGAAAAAATCAATAAAGCACTTTATTGCTTTATTGAGCAATAAAGCAATAAGTAGAAGGAGAAACTAGAAGACTTGAGTCCTGTTGCAACATAATCAATTATGCATTTTTGTCTGCAGTCAAAAGTGGAAATGGCTCCTGAATTGAAACAGATCATTATAAGATAATAAGACATTATCTTATTATCTGTTTCTCTTTCAGAGAACAGAGCTGTGGGTGCTGTGGGGGCGCAGGGGCAATGCACAACCCATGTATTGAGGCCTCAGTCCTCGTGCCGGTGGTCGCAGGTTTGACTCCCGGCCTGGCGACATTTGGCGCATGTCTTCCCCCTCTGTCATTACCCTCTTTCCTGTCAAACTACTTTGAAATAAAGGCCACTAGAACCAACAAAACCTTAAAAAAAGACCACAGAGCTGTAGTGACATGTTTAAAAAATGAGAGCCTGCCCAAAAACTATGGTAAATAACTTGGTTAAAAAAAATTATAGATGTTACGCTGACTTTAAATTAACCAGCTTTAGCAAACAGTAGCCAGCAAATGGTACTATCAATACCAGACCCATAAAGGCTGCAGCTGCAGAATTCTTGAGTGTATTTTCACAGAGTAATGAGGCATGTAATTGCATCTGAATGCAACTGTATTGAGGGAAAGAATTTGTTGCATCCTCTCTTAAAAGCAGCATAATCTCACTGTACGTCATTGTTTAGGTTTCTTCTTGGTACAAAGTGCTTATTTGTTGTAAACATTTTAATAAGACAAAAAAAAAAACCCAACTTAAATATATTGGTGTTAATGCTCTTTACTTGGATGGATTTTTGTCAACTAAAAAAGAGAATGAGCTCAAGAGTGATGGCAGGGTGAGAGATGTCTGGGTTTCTGGCCCAAGAGATCCAGTGTATGTGAAGTGGACGGACGGACGCGCGCGCGGGCGGGCGGGCGGGCCATGAACTGGTCCAGAAATGTTACTCCTTCCCACTGAATCTAGTCGCCTTGTGGGTTTTATAGTTCTTTCCATATTTCCCATATTGTTATGAGTTATCAGCTCGTCCCTGTGGCTGATTAACAACATGTGTCCTCTCTCTGAGAGATCGTCAGGCTGACACACTCTGTGGCTGAGGCTTGGCAGGATGCAGCTCCATTTCTCTCACAGAACCAGATAACAAAGGAGATTGTAAAACTGGAGGCATTTCCTGCTGCTGTCCCAGGTGGCAGGCAGTATACTAGCAGATTTCACCGCACTGTGGGAGGGAAAATTACATTATTAATCTATTTTCTATAGGCGCATTTCCATTATTCTGCCCTAAACTTTCGTCCTCCCAAACTTATTCACCTGGAACTATTAATCTATCCTGGTGGTTTGCTTTGTGCGTTTCCACTGCTGTGCACAGCCCTGCTGTTCAGACAAATGATGTGTATCGACTCTGATGGCTCCCTCCTTCCACTGATGCATAAGTGCTTCAAATAGAAAAAGAATTCACCTACATTTATTTCCAATAGTACAGAGGAAAGCAAAGAGTGTCTCCTTATGAAGAAAAATCTGCTGTTTTCAATAATGAAACTAAAACAAATAATTCTTTCATAGCGCTTTCACTCTATAACTTTCCTAAAGGGTAACTGTAGCAACTTACTCCGTGACTCAAACCCTTTTGGTATTTGCAAAGGTTAAATGAGAAAGATATTGATCAAGATTGCGACTTGCTTTTCTGCATCCGTAAGCAATAATTTATTTTTTTCACAGTGGTTACACTGAAGCAGAATTAAAACTAAAACTAAACTAGAAAGAAAGTGTGCTACATGAACTTTATTTTAATCAATTATTGCAGACAGGTACCAAAATCATAGCATAGCATATACAGCCAAAAAAGAAGTCACGTTATTTAAAATCGTTCATAGATCAAGTTATGAAAAGAATCAACTCCAGACGAGTTACAACTGGAACAAATCCGCTCCAGAACGTAGGGCAGACGTTGGGTACTTGGGGTTTTTGAACATTTATGTTGTGAAGCAAAAATAACAGAAAAAATCACTGAGGCAACATGCTGCTGCAGCCGCTTTGCATATGGTGGATGCTTTTTAAGGACAAGTATTACTTATTAAATATGTGTGAATGTTACACGTTTATTCTTGGTTTCTAATATTTGCATTCAGCACAAAATGCGTCTTCTGTTTTACTGTTTTCTGTCACATTTACATTTCAGGTCACATAATCTAAACAAATAAAAATTCAAATGGTTCTTTCAAGTTACCCAAACCAACGAGAAGAGAAGTAATCGATCCCCTAAACCTGTACTGATCACCAATATTATCATCAATAGCAGCCATCACGTTTTGATCAATACCAATGAGTCATTTAGATCAGCGTGGAGGAATTTTGCCCCACTTTCATCTGACTCATTGTTTTAATTCAGCTACTTTTGGAAGGATTTTGAGTTCTGACCGGATATTTAACATCATGCCTCACTTCTTCAATTAGATTTATGTTCAGGCTTTAACTAGGGCACCCCTAAACTTTCTTTTAGCTAGTTAGATGGATTACCTGAGTACACTTGAGGTCAATGTCACAGTCTGATGGTTGGACATTATTTCTGCTGCACTCTTTAGTTAATTTTAGCATTGTGGCCAAAACTGTGAACTCCCCCACTGAGCTCCTTCAAACTAGCAGCAGCAATTAGCAAACCCGCTGAGCTCACTATGAGAACTATTTCTCAATCCAGTTCTCTCAGGAACTGTATTGATGCGTTGGTCTGACGCTGTGCTGAAGGCGGAGCTTCAGAAAGAGCAGGAGTTTCTTAAAGAGACAGTGGCCCAGTTTCAAGGTGTTAAATTGCAAAGTCAGATTTAAGTTATTTTTGATATAGCATTTTTATAACAATTGAAGGTGACATTGTTGACTTGATTATTCTATAAAATGGTACTATGTGGCTGGAAAATACATAATCCTGCCTCTTTAAGCATGACAGAAGAAACGTGATAATATTCATGTCATCCAGTCCAGTTTCAAATTTGGGAAAATTTCTGAACATACATTTTCAGAACATGTGTGTCTTGCATAAGATGATTTCCTTTTTTTTTTTTTTACACCACCTGTGTTTTTACTACTTCCAGGCTTTGAGAGTAACTCATTGTAAGTATGCGTGTGGGTGTGTGTGCGTGTGTGTGTGTGGAAACATGCATAGCTTCAGATTCAGCAAAAAGCCCGGCTCTGCATATTAATAAAATCTGCCCGCGATCCTCTGTTGACATTTATCACCGGCAGGCAAACGTCTCCGGCTGATTGAAAACACGCCAAACCTCGGTTTCCAAGTTGTGTTCTGTCTTATTGAACTGACCATCACCGGGCTTGAAACCGCTCGCTAGCCTCCATCCGAAGAAGGCTGTGGAAATTGAATGATCTCCATATAATGGAAACACGGACTCCCCAACAATAGAGGCTGTTGTGCGGAGGCAGAGAGCCGAGGCAGACATCAGGCTCCGCGCTGGGAGCTGCTCAGGTTGTCTGCATGCTGTCTGACTACGGCCTTTTCCAGCTCTTTTCAGCAGAATAACTATTAAAACAGGGTATGTTTTCAGTAAAAGAATAAAAAAAGAGCAAAGCACAGCCAGACTATTCTGAAAAACCATTGTGTGGAGCTGAAAAACCCCTCTGTTTATAGTTTTCTCTGCACACACAATGGTGAAATTGGGTTCCCGCTCTCTGTTTTGGTGTAGAGAGGCGACAACAATAGCTCACACAAAGCAGCTCCCTCTAAAGCGGGCTACCTGTCCTCGCTGCAGGTGAGAGGACATTCAAATGTGACCAGTGCGACGCCACCTTTAAGAGGAAGGACACGCTGAACGTCCACATCCAGGTGGTGCACGACGGCCACAAGAAGTACAAGTGCGACCTGTGCGAGAAGGCCTTTGTCACTCCGTCGGTCCTGAAGAGCCACAAGAAGGTGAGTGGAGCGGGCTTCAATCACACGCAGCGATTACGCGACCGCAGCCTCTTTAAACTGAGTTCAGACGAAATTGTCGTGACACATAAAGTTCAAACTATATAAAGTGGAAGAAAACATACTTATGAAACTGTAAATCTGAGAGTTTTTTAGTCTGTTAGGATTTTTTGTAGCATAGCTACAGAAGTTGAGAACAGTTGCAGTCTATTTTTTTCCAATATAACGAGATATTTATGTTATCATGAAATAACAACGACAGGTTTCTCACAATAATAAGATAATTTCTTCCAGACATTGATTCCTTTCTCTTGGTAACAAGATGATTATCTTACTTTTTCCTCAATGGTTTTCGCAAGATGAAGAGTCGTGGTTACATAAATATGCCATGAGTTACAGTTATAAATCATGGTTTTACATGGAAGATTAGGTTTTACAATTAAAAAACCCGAAAAATGAGGAATGCACCCCTGTGTCATTAGGACCAGCTCTAGGTGCAATTGCAGTTTCAAGTCTTAATTGAAAACTTTTTTTTTTTTTTTTTACAAAATAACTTCAGATCTGGTTCTGTTTATATTTGGACTTTGACTAGGCCATTTTAACAGAAGGTCATTGTCATGTTGGAAGATGGACCTCAAGGTTTTTGCAGCCTGTAACAGGTTTTCTTCCAGGATTCCCTCATATTAGAGCCATTCAACTGCTGAACAAAATCCTCCCCTCAGCAAAATGCAGCCACCACCATGTTTTGGCATAGGAATAACATACTCAGGGTGATGTCCAGTGTTCATTTTCCATCATGTTTCACATGGAAGAGTGCCTTCTTCCATTCATTTGCTTATACTGCAACAACACAAAATCTTTCAAAAGTTTAGTTTTTGTGCAAACATCTTATCACACTTGAAAAAAGAAAAAAATAACATACAAGAAACTTTTCACCATCATATAGGAGCTTGTTTTCAGTCAATAATTCTTTAATATTGATGAAAAATGACAAATTATAAATTAAATATTCTGCCAGTGGAACATAGATTTGAACTTATAATATGAGAATGTCTTGTCTTGTTCCACTGGCAGATTAGTTAAAACTATCACCTTTTCATCGAAGTTGATGAACTATTGACCTAAAACAAGCCCCTATTTATTGCTGAAAAGTAACTTGTAAGTTACTTTTGTCTTATTTCAAATGTACTAAAATATTTGAACTACAGAAACTCAACCAAAAATACTTTTATTTTGTGTTTTTGCAGTGTAGTCCCTGACAGCCTGCAGCCAGTAGGTGGTCAGTTCTGACATTTCTCCGTGAGATGGTCAAAGCTTGTGATGCCGTTTTATAGCCTAAACCTTTTGCAAGCTGACCCTGTTGCTCCTCCAAAAAGCTTCCACTGTTTGAAATCCCAACAGGCTTCTTGTCATCATAAAGCGATGCGGCCATCTGCAGCAATATCGCAGATTATCGAACTTGGTGTAGTCATCCATCTTGATTTCTGCCGCTTATCAAATGGATTCCTTTAAAGATTCAAAACGACAGTCAGTACATTAGCTCTGCAGGGCTTCACAGCTCCAAAAAAGATCTCTTTGCAGATTATGAGCCCTAAACCTGACGCCGCCCGGGACGTTTGTGGATCAAGATTGAAACCAAGCAGCTTCTTGGCACGCGGCAAAAGGGAAAAAGTCCCAGAACAGTAGGACCCGAAGACAGCCACTCTTGAACTGTCTCGCTGCTGACCAACGTCTGGAGGCCGCCTGGGGCCCGGGCCTGATCAAAGTCAGGTTGCCGAGGAGACGACGACTTGCTGGCTGTGTTTACATGCGCCCCATTTGACCACAACACTTTAGTTGCTTCTGGAAACTTTGCTGTCCAAATTGTCATCGCAGATGTGACTTTGCCCCAAATTTGGTCAATAAATATTTTCTAAATGTATTAAGTATATAAAAAAGCATAAGTATCATTATAAACCAAACATTTGACAAAGAAAGTTTAGCTTTATTCATACATTTCTGAATGTTTTTTCGACATGAGAAAGAAAAATTAGATTTGCATTAACATGCAAAAGGGTTAAAGTCAAACTTTGCAAGTTACATAAAGCCATTCCTCATATAATTTTTGTTAGAAAAAATGTGAAGAAATATTTGACATATTTAAGTAAATCTCTGCATAGAAACAATATTAATAACCTTTTTTTTTTTTTTTACCTACATTCACTTTACAACTGTACACTTCAGTGTATTTATCAAGATTTTCAGAAATAGATATATAATCTTTACAAATGAGAATTCAAATAGTACAGTTTTCAATTGCAATTCCCCCGATGACGCCCCTAAAGAAAATCCAGGGAAAACAACTGATTTCAGATGTCGCCAAATTAGTAAAGCAAGAAACATATTAGAAATACATTTAAAAATAGATTTTTTAAAAATCCATTTCTAATATTAGGTTTTTTAAATAAGAAAATAAAAAATGTTTTTCCTAAAATGCAATAATGTGAGCTCTTGATTTTTTGCATCTACAGATATAAAAAATACTTCTAACATCAACACAGTGCAGAGCTGATCTGCTGATTATTTCTTTTGGACTTACCAAATAATAATTAAATAACTAAAGGTGCTTTATGGAAGATTTTTCTCCTGAACCATCTGAAACTAAAACTGCCATTTGAGGAGAAAATATTTACCTTTACCTTCGATGCAAGATGTGCAGTTTTGTTTTAATCACTGCTTCTCCGAATGGCCTCTATGCTCAAGTTAAGGATTAATCAATTATTTAATTAAACGAGACTAATAGATTAATCACGATTAATCATTTCAGCCCTATCTGGAAATACATCTCCAAAGTGTGATTGTTTATTTTTATCTCCCTGGCTTTGGAAGCCGCACCAGTTCTATTGTGAGTCGTAGCTTTTTTCCCCCGTTTGGAGCAGTTGAACAAATAAAACCATTAAATGGTATGTGACTTCTCCACAGTTGTGGGTAAAGCCTCCTGTCAACATGCACAGGCATTAGTCGCGTGCCTGATGGCCTCTGGAGGCTTAATCAAGTGTCGGTTTACCGAGCAGCAGCTCCAGGAGGAGAAAGGAGAAGAAAACAAGATCATCATGGTTAAGGATGGCTTTGAGTGACGGCCATTATCCAGGCTCACTTACAGTCCTTTTGTGCCACTCCAGAATAAAGCGATGAGTCGTCCCGAACCGCGATATGAGAAAGTGTGTGTTCTTGTCAGCGTGAACACGCATGCCGTGTCCTCTCTGCGCGTATGTACAAGAATGTACAGAATGCAACAAATGATTGAAAATTACTGGGTTGCTTTTTTTTTATGGTTTCTTCATGTGAAAAAAAAGAGAAGATAACACGCAGTAATTAGAAATAACCATCAATAAATTCCTCACAGGTGACGCTGCCTCAGGCTGTCGGTGCGTGAAGGTAAAAATACCGGTGATATTTTGTCTTTTGTACGAGCGGCTCTCTGCAGCATTGGTCCATCTGGAACCCATGTGTTCGTATCAGTGGGTTTTGTTTGTGCATTGTTGAGCGTGAGCCTGCTCATCTGCGTCAGCTTTTCTCTGAGCATGTGTGGACGGGAGGATGAAGGGGGGTTGTAACAAAACACCTGAGGTGTCAAGAGGGACGCGGTGGGGCGACGGGGAGAAGGACGGGGCCCCGGAGAGGAGGTGTTCCTGCGCCGCCGTACGGCTGTTGAAACTGTCGCTCTGAGTTTGGACCTTTCAATGTTGTTGTTGTTTCAAAAGATTTACAGCAGCCTGGGAAGCAGGAACCCAGAGCTGTGGGAGCTGCGTGTGCAGCCTGGTTTGGTTCGGAGCGCTCAGCCGCGTTCGGGTTTTGAAAGTGAAAGGAGGGGAAGGAGAAGGAGGAGTTGTTTAAAAACAAGCCCTTGCCTCCTAGCTGGAAGGATCTTTGGACTTCGGATCCTGGCAAATTTCCATCGTCTGTGTGCCGTCTGTGATCTTGCAGAGCTGATGTCAGAATGTGCATCTTCCCTGCAAAAAAAATAAAAAATGCTAACTACAAAATCTTTAAGAACAAAAATTAATCCATCTAAAATTAAATTAGCTTTTTTGTGTCCGTCATGGTTGATGAGCTCGTCAAACCCGCCAGTGCACATCAGCCTGTAGGAGCTCAGCTCTTCAGTCAGTTGTCTTGAGGAAGGCCAGCGATTGTCGTCTCATTGTGGAAGCTCCATAGGAAATGAAGCAACGTCGCCTTCAGTGTTGCTTCATTTGTGCACAAATTTGTGCAGTTTTTCCTACATCTTCATCTTTGTTGCGACGCCACATGAGGCCAGATGCATTTTGTACCAAAGAAAACTCCGGCTAGGTTATTGGGGTGAAATACCATTCCCGATATTTATAGTGTTTTCAGTCTTAACTTTTATTCAAGCTGGCATTAAAATGTCTTAAAAAGTCTTACATGTGATTTGATGAAAGCTGCACCTACAGCTTTTTGTGATGAAATGAAACAGCAGATTTGGTGTTGAGAAATAGATGACGAGTATCTGACAAATACACTTTCTGACATTAAAATCCATCAGTCACACTGGATCACATTTTAAGAACACTGGAAGGATCAAAGATTGAATGTTTTTTTCTTGTGTTGTCTTCCTATCCACCACATGTTTCTCTTTATCATTTCTGTGTCAGACTCACACGGGGGAGAAGGAGAAGATTTGCCCTTACTGTGGACAGAAGTTCGCCAGCAACGGCACGCTGAGGGTTCACATCCGCAGCCATACAGGTTGGTCTCAATTGAATCTGTTCATGAAACGATTCAACACTTGTGCAGCATTACAATCACGAATGCAGTGGCCATTCTTGGCACAGAAAGATTTAAAAATCTCAGTTTGCAGCACCTCTCCTGTACATCAAATCTGGTTGGATCGTGTTTAGACGTTAGAAAGATGTAACATGTTGCAGCGTTGCTTTCATCAGCCTCCTGCACCCCCACAGTTCTGAGCCCTGGATGTTCATCCGCCTGCTTTAAACTAAAGCTACACATTCCTGTGTGTTTCCTTACCAACAGACTGGTGCAGAGGCCTGGCTCGGCCACACAGACGCTTCTTGGCTTCCGTCCCTCCTTTTTTTAATTCCCTCTGTCTCTCCGCCTGCCTCCTGGCCGTCTTCTCCTTTTTCTCATTTATTCCCACTTACAGAGCCTTGGAAAAGTATTCATACCCCTTGGACCTTTTTCCCCAATTAGTCACAAACGTCATTGTGTTTTATTGTGGTTTTATGTGACAGGCCGGCAGAAAGCAGTACATCATGGTGAAATGGTTTAACTTGAAAAACACGTCTGGGGCTGCTCTGTTGCCCTGCAAGACGAAGGTTCTGGGTTCGAGTCCGGTTTTTCTCTCCATGAGAGTTTGCATGGAAACTCCAGTTTTATATTGGTTAATTAGTTAATTAATGAACTAATTAACACAATTTCTCAGATAAACGTTCCTCAATAGTAATCATGTCTTCCGGTGATACAAAAACCCGATTTTGGTGACTAGCTGAAGAGAAATATCAAGATTGCTGTCTGAGCGCATTTCCGCATAAAACACGACGACCGAATTCCTACCAATCATGCACAAAGCGCAGTCGAAATATTCGACCCAGGCCTGGGGTCGAGTTCACCAGATGGCTGATTGTACAGTTTTTTATTTTTTTATTTAGGGCCACCATTTAATGTAATTTAATTTTCATTTTGTTTCATGAATAGTTGATGTAAAAACTAAAAGAAACTCGTGCAATCTTATTTTCCGATTACAACTTGTGTTTCACATAAAGATAAAGTACAACTTGTGGTTACAACAAGACAGAATTAATACTTTTTCAAAGCTCTGTAAACTTTTTCCTTTTTTGTGCCTCGTTGTGCCACGTCCCTCTTTCATCTTCTGTCCATTTGTGGCCACAGACTGGTCTGATGAAGCATCTCCATCAGCTGCATGGAGTTTATCAAAAGAAAAACTGACCAAACTTACTCATCAGCTAGCCTCATGCACAGCTCCCCATGTAAATAAGTCTTATAAAAGCCCATTAAACACTCGTTGCAGCTGCATGTAAGATTACTGTGTCAGAGTGTTTGCGTGTGTTGAGTGGTGGTCCCCTAACAAGCCCACCGCACTTTGTCAACAGCTCCTTTTTGTGTCAGCGTGCGTGCCAATGGTGGATCCGTGTGTTTGCGTACATGTGTACGTGTGAAGGACAAACCAACAGAAAGAGAGAATGTGTACCAGTGTGGTCTGCAGGCTGCTCTGATTGTATTTATATGGCATAAACAAAAGCGAGGAATGCTGGGGGAGGGGTGGGAGCCGAAGAGACACCTAAAAGAAAAGAAAGGAGCAAACAGAGAAAAGACCACTCCAAGAAAGCATCCAGCCGCACGACCTTCGACCCCGACTGGCTGTAAATCTGTCCTCTGGTTCTGTAGTTGGTTTTTGTTTGTTTGTTTGTTTGTTGTTTTTTTTTATATGAGGGGAGAAATAACTTGCTCCTTCCCAAAGCGACAACCCTGACATCATATTATCATATACATCATGATATATCTAAACTGCAGATATGACTCCTGAATTTTACCCAAATTGTAAAAAATGGGTCTAATAAAAGAAGGTAAAGTTTAAAGATTCCTTTATTTCCAGACCACACTGCAAAAACCCAGGTGTTTTTGGTGGCGTTTCTGGAGCTAATATCTTAGTACATTTGAAATAAGGCAAAACTAACTCACAAGTAACTTTTAAGCAAGACCTAAGAGCTTGTTTGAAGTAAAAAAAAATAGAAAATGTTAAGATAGATGTAAAAAACTACTAGTTCCCCAGGCAAATTATTGAACTTATAACAAGATATTTTCCCATCTTCTAAGTGAGAAAATCTGCCAGTGGAACTTGCACTTTTTATCATTATTAAGAAATTATTGATTTAAAACAAGCTCCTATTTTTTGCTGAAAAGTTACTTTTGGATTAGTTTTGCGTTATTTCAAGTGCACTGAGACATTTTCACTAGAAATTAGACCAAAAATACTTGGTAAGGTTTTGTGTTTTTGGAGTTCACCCTCAGAGTTACAGCCCCTCACCTCTCCTGCTCCTCTGTATGACAGACAGGAAAACTTAATCTTGTTTATCTTCCTGCTTCACAGGAACAAGTCAGCATTGATTATTTACCTGCTAAACACTGAGGACTTTGTTGGGGGTTCCCCAGAGATCTCCTCCCCACCCCTATCACTTTACGCGAAACACCGCGGCGCTTCATCGACAGAGTCGGCAAGCGATCTTTGCAAAGTGTGAAACAGATTAAAGGGAAATTTGAAAGAACATCAACATCAATACATGGAGCGGTACAGAAAGGCACGCAATGTGTGTTTGAGTTGGATCGAGTTTCAGTTTCATTTGGTCAGAGAACATCGTGTTGGGTTCGAACAAATTAGCCGAAGTGCCATGGAGGCTGGCGTCTTCTGAGAAAGCAGTCGTTTTTATGAGATCACTGACAACCCATAAAGTGTGAGCTGTCAGAAAACGCTGGTCCGAGGCGTCGTGGAGCTTAGCGCTCATGATGGATGTTTCTATCATTTTCTAAATTATTCTTTCTGGCCCGGCGGCGATGCAGATATCAACTACTTCACATCACAGCTCGGTGAGAGCAGACTTTCCCACCATGTGTGCCACGTTGTGGTGAATAACCGTCGCGGGGTCATTAAAAGCGATCTTTGCCAAGGGAAATGTTGACAGAACCCAGTGACACGCCGTCACATTGACATCATAGGACATGTCATGTTGGCAGCGAGCATCAGTGTTAGTCTGTGTGCAACAAACTTGTGTGTATTTCAGCTCATGGAAAAATTAATCTGGGAGGGGTCCCAGTTTGACTTCAATGTCTTTGCGCATATTCGGCATCTAGAAAGAGCATTTAGAGGCTTATAGATGTTTATGTCAGTGATTCCTACAAATTGAGAGAGCAGGAACAGAATAAGGACACGTCTACTGTTAACAGCTGTCAGAGCTGCGATGTGCCAATGTGGGTCAGCATGGATAGATGCTTGGTGTAAATAATATGCATACAGCATAAATCCATAAAGCTTTTTCACTATTAGATTTGTTTTTCTTGGATTTTGTTGTAGACCAACATAAGGTGATGCATAAATGTGGGACGAATGGAAAAAAAAAAAGCTTTTTTTTAATAAAATGGTGTACATAGATAGTCCTGTCACAATAACAAATTTTGATGAATTACATATTGTCCCTCTAATTATCGTGATAAACAATATTATTGTTGTTTTGAGACAATTTTCAAGCAATATATTGATAATAATGGCATAATGACGGAAGTTTGCCCTCTCAAAGACGAACACATTTAATTTTGTACAGAACACTTCACACAGAAACCAGAAGATATTTAAAATTATCCCAAATAAAACAACCATCCATCCATCCATCCATCCATCCATCCATCCATCCATCTTCCGCTTATCCGGGGTCGGGTCGCGGGGGTAGCAGCTTCAGAAGGGAGGCCCAGACTTCCCTCTCCCCAGCCACTTCTTCCAGCTCTTCCGGGGGAACACGGCATGCGTGTTCACGCTGACAACAGAAACCATAAATAAAATGGATTATAAAGTCTCAAGAAATATCAAACATCAGAATGAAAATTATCGAGCAAGTATGATTTATTACTTATTGCAGCAGTCCCAGGTGTACATTTGTATTCGTGTTGCACCTTTACTTAAAATCCTTAGAGTTCACCTGTTTGCAAAGAGTCCAGTACAACTTCACACCTACTACAACATGCTTATTCATGTAATCTGAGAGGCGATGAGATCATTAATCAGAGAAACCACCAAGAGGCTCATTGTGTCTCTGGAAGAGCGGCACAGCTCTGGAAGGAGAATACTATTAGTCATGCACCCACTAGAAAAGTGGCAAGAACAAAGCCATCATTAAAACAAAAGCCATTAAATGCCCAGGTTGCAGTTTACCTCGAGCCAAGCGGAGTCAGCACAAATGTGGAAGATACTGTAGTGCTCTGGTCAGAGTTGAGCAAGACTGAACTTTTTACTATAAACATTAAAAGAAAAAAAAAAACAACTAACTGCAGGTCACCTTGAATGCACCAGATGGTTCAGCCCTCAAACAACCTGCAGCTTTAGTTACGCTGAAAGTTGATTTTACAACGTCTTGACTTAAGGAATGAATACAAATGTACGCCACACTTTTCAGACTTTTCAGTCCCAAAGAAATACATCCAAGTTTATGTTTGCAACATGAGAAAATGTGGAAAGTTCAAGGGGTATGAACACTTTGTAACAGCTCAGGGTGTGAATTCAGACCTGTTATGAAAATGCTTTGAATATTGAATTAGCCGATAAAAACATTTAGCCCCGGAGATGAAACAGAGACAGCTGATTGGGTAAAAAAAGAAAAACATTAGACAACCTCAACAATGATCACACCCGCTGCCTCCTCTTCAATGTTTTCAGCATTAGTCAAAGCCAGCTGCATGAGCGAAGGAAGGAGCTCCGGTGAGAACGAGTCTCAGTGCTTGTATGTGGTTCAAAGGGTCATATGTGACTTCAAACTGGGAAACAGTGAAACTGATTACAGGGGTTAAAAGGATACACAAGACAAAAAAACATGCTCCGGGGGGTCTTTGTGGTCTCCATGACGGTGGCGTGCTAGAGATTCGGTGGTGAATTTATGTTCAGAATCCATAAGCAATCATTAAAAGTCTTCATCTTATTACAGTTTCCCCGCAGCAGCGCTCGCCTTCGCGTGTTGATCTTTCCACCACCGAGGTCCTGACATGTCTGAATAAAGCCATATGTTGGCAAATGTAAACACTCTTTTATGTTACATTGTTTCACACCCAAACAGAAAGTGGAAAGGGCCGGATTCCCACTGGTATCCAACCACCGGGTAATAATTACAGACAAACCTTATATTGCGTTATTAACAGGTTGTTTACAGTAGGTTTTTCTGACATGCGGGGGCGGGCGGGGAAATCCCGGTGTCTGCTTTTCCTCAGCCCGGGTTTGAATGAGGGCTGGTTCACTGACATTTGCTCTGATGTGAGCCTCGGCGAACCAAAGGCTAGTGGTGCAGCCTTTTTTAACATGAGTAAATCATTGCCATGTGAATTTTGAAATATTTGTATAATTATAGAAATGACCCAAAGGAAAAAATAAATAAAAATGATGTTCTTTGTTCATTTTCTGCTGAGATTGTTCTGTGGCTTGAGATAAGGAGCTCTCTGTTCTTTGTCCAAACATCGGATGAAAAACTGCAGTAATGATCGTATTGAGCGTACTTTCAGAGCCATACTACAAGTTGTGCAATGCGTCATTTGCGTGTCGTATTTGTGGCGGCTATTTATAAGGCACAATGTTTTTTTTTATGTTTTGAAACAGCAAGTGAGTCTGCAACAGAACAGCTGCCCCAAAACAACTAACATCTGGCAGATCTCTGGAGTTATTTACTCACGGATGACTTTGTTTGTCTTAGCTGTGGTCATGGCTACAATCTTCTGAAGCAAAAGCAACTTATCCTGAATTATTCGCTGTTGCTTTGATGATTATGGCCTGTTTTGTGTACTGAGATTGAGAACCCCTTTTTTTTTTTGGCAGATCTGCAGCAGTTACTGTGCCGTGTAGACGTATTTATGCACCTTGAACTTTTTCCACAAATTCTCATGCTACAGCCACAAACTTTGACGCATCGTATCGGGTTTTTGTTATGGAACAACATAAACCAGTGCGTAATTGCGTTGCGGAAGGAAAACGATCACAGTTTTATTTCGATATTTCTTTTACAAATAAAAGTCTGAGCAGTGCGGTAATGCCTTTGTATTCAGCCGTTCTAGCACAAGGATATGTTTTGGTTAAACTATAGCGCTCTGTGTATTTTTAAGGTTGTTTTCTTCCACCACAGTCGCATGGTTTCTGCAGCCTACAGCATCCCCGCTTCCTATATTGTCCCAAACACTGAACTGATTTAATTACTAGTCAAAGACCACACAAATAAACAGAAAATGTGTTTTTTAAATGAAGTTGTTCATTATTAGGAAGGGAAAATATTCAAACCTACATGATCCTGTGTGAAGAAGTGATGGCCTGCATGGCAGAGTTACCACTGCTGAGCAAAATCATCTCAGTTTTTCTAAAAGTTTTGATGACCCCACAAAACTTTCAGGAAAACATTCTGTGGATTGATGAGACAAAAAGCGAACTCTTTGGAAAGTGTTTGTCATGTTTCACCTGACGTGAAAGTAACACCGGATTTCAAATAAAGATCATCACACCAGCTTTAGACTATTAAGGTATTGGGGCTTTTTTTGCTGCTTCGGGACGTGGAAGACTTGCTGTGATAAATGAAACCATGAATTCTGCTGTCAACCAAAATATCCTGAAGGAGAACGTCCGGCTGCCTGTTGCCGACTTCAAGCTGGAACCAGCTTAGATTCTGCAGCAGGACGATGATTCAAAACACCAGCAATTCCATCTTTGGATGGCTGAAGAAAAACAAAATGAAGACTTTGAAGTGGGCTAGTCAAAATCCTCACCTGAATCCTATTGAGATGCTGTGACATGACATAAAAAACACCGCTCATGCTGGGAAAACCTCTGAAGTGGCTGAATTACATCAGTTCTGCAAAGATGAGTGGCTCCAAACTCCTCCACAGCTGGAAAAGACTCACTGCAAATGCTTGGTTGGAGTTGTTGCTGCTAAGGGCGGCACAAGCCGTTATCAGGTTCACTTTTTCACTCAACGCCATGTAGATTAGGATTTTTTTCTGCCTTAGTAATAAACGCCTTCATTTAGATGTCTATGACTAAAACTTACATTGGTTTGATGTTCCGAAACACTGAAGTGTGACAAACCAGGCAACAGTGGCATTCTTGCAGCTAGATTTGAGGATATTTTGCCTAATAGTTGTGTTGTGATTCTCCCGCTTGATCTCTGCAGCTCTCTGAGAGTTGCAATAGCCCTGTTGGCCTGTAGTGTTAGGTGGGCGGCCATTTTCTTAGTTTTCAAATGTGTCATGCCCTTTCCAGTTTCAAAAGATGGACTGAAACGTGCTGTATGAGATAAGCACGTTGGATGTTGTTTTGACGCCCCTCACCTTCTGCTCTAAGTTTCTCCACAGCTCTATCCGTCACCTCTCTGCTGTGCTCCTTGATCTTCATGCTTTCTCCTAACAAACCTCTGGAGCCTTCAGAGAACAGCTGGATTTATATGTAGATCAAAGGTGACTTGCATTTTCACCAAAGCGACTTTAAACAGGCAGTTTCAGAAAGCAGAGAAATCTTCTGACTCCCTGACCTCATCAGAAAGGTCAAGTGTGAAGGTTTTGGGACAATGGGAATCTCTTATCATCTTCAGGACGCTTATATCGCATTACCTCCGTGGCCCCTGATGGCATGAGGCAGCGGGCGGAGAGACCGGGACAGTGTAGGGTCACTGTCTGCTTCAACCAGAGGAAGCCCAGAATTAATTTCTGACAGACAGCGCTAATGTCTTTCAGATCCAGAGCCTCGGAGCTACAAAGGATTCTCCGTAACACGAACACAAGGCGGCAGGCAAAATGACAAAGCCGACCATCTGCTAACCATGCGCGCAGACACACACATGCGTGCGCACGCATACGACACACACAAGTCTGTGCCAAACGGATCGATTAGCAGACTAGGGGTGTGAGGGCCGCAGCGGGGGGGGCGGGAGGCAGGAGGGGGAGACACCCAGGGTCAAAGAGACGGTGTACAGTTTCAGCACATGCTAAATCAGTTACCATCTCGGCCCACATAAAGCCCCGGCTCAGCGCTCGCAGCCACCCCTCGTAATCCCCAAACAATCTGGCTCAATCTGGAGAATAAGTGGGGGGTGGGATGGGGGTGGGGGTTCTAGTTACAGTAACACTCAGCAGAACAGACACTCATCGTCTGGCACGCTCGACAGACACCGACGCTGGAGGAACGCTGCAGTTTTCCAAGTAGCATTTGTTTGTTTCCTGTTTGAACTAAGAGGTTGAGTTTTATTCCAAGCTTGCTCATTTCAGCCGTAAACACAAGTAGGCTTGAGTGGTTTACTCAAACGCTCCTTACAGAAACGGCCTCCTTATATAACACCGAATTCCATCACTTTGTCTCCCTGAGTTTTCCAGATGAGTCACACATGTTCGGAACCAGAGAGTGTATAGGTTAAGTAGGTGAATTGGTGTGTAGTCTTGCATTTGCAGGCTAGAGTGTGTGCTCTGCATTAGCTGACAATAGCCAGATTCCTGCGAGGGATGCTCTCCAAGCCACAGAGTACGCTGCCACACCATGCCATTAGCGCGGTAATGCCTCCAACAGGACTACCCGAGGCTAACGCCGGGCCTTAACCCGACACCGCACATGCTACATATAACCAAAGATTTGCTTTCTTCTTTCTCAAAACACATCTGGGATTCAGATTTTGCTGTTTGTCAACAACAACAACAACAAAAAAACCTCCTGCCGAGCTGTGGGGGTAAAGGGATTTGGGACGGATTTCCAAGCTGTCCTCCTGCGCATGTTTCACTACGTGTGATCAGACCGCATATGTCATGTTAACCCTTTCCACATTAACCTGAGGTCGCACGTTTTATTACCCGGTGTCATTGGTGCTGCTCCTCTGAAGCCCTCTTGTGGGGGATTTATGGTGGGTGGGTTTAGAAGTCGACTTGTATATCTGCTACATGACAGCTGTTGTAACTTTTCCGTTGACAGACGTGCTTTGTAGGACGTAAATATGAAGTGTCAGGATAAAGTCCTTGAACATGATTTTTTTTTTTTTTCCTGAGCTGACCTTTTCATAAAACAGCTTTAGAAAAAAAACTTCCACTTAATATTTTCTGTGCTGTCGGATCAACATTTTAGGGTTTTGGATTCGATCTGGATTGAATCTGAACCTGAGGAGAAAAACTATGTTCCTCTAGAACAACCGTGTTTATAACCTGGGATAATATCAATCGTCTCTTATATTCCCACGAAGAATTTTCTGATCTAATAAGCATCTTTGCATTTTGAATCCCAAAGAAACACAGCTAATTAACCTTATTATTTAAAAGGGCAGCACATGTCTCCCATCAATAAAATTACTTGCTTGCCTCCTCAACATCAAGTCACCGAAGACAGATTACGGTCGGGCAAAGCAGGCATGAGATTAAATTGTTGTAGGGAAGGACTAAGCAACAAAAGGTTATTATGTTTCTGTTTAAGGAAATGTTTATGTCAGTGTGTTTAATTTTATGTATGTGAACATGGTACCAGTGAGAAATTAATCTTTTAATTTTGTGCCATTAAAGATTAATTTAAACCATTGTTCTCGCTGGTTGAGGGGGTTTCATCGTTAATTCAGTGGTTTATTTTAAAAGGTGCACAAGTTCTGAATTTAACCTAGACTTTTCTCTAATCAATAAAGTCAAATTTATATACCCAAGCTCAATATACATCCGAATTAAAATGTTCAACCCAAGGTCTTGTCAGAATTGGTAGGATTGGTTTGAATTGGGTTGTATTTGGGGACACACCCACCTGTTGGCCCAGTCCATACACTGAGGTCCATACCTGTTGACCCGGTCCATACACTCAGGTCCATACCTGTTGGCCCAGTCCATACACTGAGGTCCATACCTGTTGGCCCAGTCCATACACTCAGGTCCATACCTGTTGGCCCAGTCCATACACTCAGGTCCATACCTGTTGGCCCAGTCCATACACTCAGGTCCATACCTGAGGTCAAAGCCTTCCCTGAAGCCCACTTGTAGCCTCCTTTATCCATTTACAAGCCCAAGTTCATTGGCCGCCATGTATATCTTGTTTTCAAGTGGAGCTACAACATTTGTCATTATTTATTCTTGACACTGTGACATTCACCAGTACAAGTGGAAGTGAAACAGACCCTTCCCATGACGCTGCCACCACTATGCTTGGTAATTGATACATCCACACACTATAGAGAGCACTCAGGTCAACCGGTCAGTTTTTCCCTCAATGTTTCCAGGTCAGAGGTAAATTGTAGAGTTGATCAAGCATTCGCTGTACCCCTCAATACGAGGGTGATCCTACTTCTTCATTTCTGCACGTCTTATTTATTTTTGATGACATCATTCTGTTTGCGTTATGACTGTCGGTGTAATTGTGAAACACTTCCGTTAACTATTCTTGTTGACACTGACGTTTAACTTTAGCTTCACTTTGCTCTCAAAGTACAGATTGAATAAAAGTTTGTGGAAGACAAATAACACTTTGTTATAATTGTTATTGTAGTGAATAAAAAGACTAATGTTAAGCATCTGGAATGATAATGCCCCAAACGGTATTCGAAAATTAGCTGGCTACACAAAATTTTGAGATTGCGCCTGGAAACCGGCTGGCTTAAATAAACTCCATGTTTTCTCAGTGGTCAAATAACCAGACAGTTATTCTCATTTCCACAAAAAGTGTGTAGTTTTTCCTCTAACTTGTTAAACGTCATTCATCCAAAATTTATTTGGGGTTTGTGTTGGTATTTGAGTCTGTCTGCATGCGTGTAGACAGACAATAATTTCAAACATATGAGCTTCAAACATTGGCAAGTCTCATAATCTCTAATCTACATAATAATTCAATTTGTAGGTATAAAAATCAAACTTGTAAATTAGCTTAATATTCTTGGCCACGATGCAAACTTCTAACGGTAAATTTGACAGATGAATGTTTTCCAGTTTTATTTATTTTTTATTCTTTTGACTTGGGAATTGATTTGAACATCGGTTAGGAAAGATTGAAACAACATTTTCTTATCATTAAGTCATTTCTGTTTTGGGGGTCAGCTTCGTGTTGCTTTAATTTCTGCACAGTTCTGCAGGTTATTACCTCTGCTCTCCTCTATAGATTAGCAATCAGCTCTTGGGACTCTTATCAGGCCGGTGGATCAGCACATAGTAAACAGATCCATGTGTCAGCGGACCGCTTGACTGACAGCCCGTCACTTTCTCTTTGTCATCTGCAGCGTGCGCTCAGATAGGATCTATAAGACTTCGACTGGAGTGCTTTTGATCCGGCCAGGAGAAGCCAGATATCTTTGAATGTGCTCTGAAACTCCTGGCCAGTTGGAGCTCAGATAGCAAGCCACAGGGTGAAACCACCACAAGCTTCAGCTCCACAGTGGAAAGTTGATGAGAGAAGGATCTTTTCCACACATCCAGCTCAGTCACGTTTGTTTTGGGGCTTTTTAGCAACTCCATTTTAAGAAAGAGACGAAGCTGTTTAAGAGACGTTCTGTTTTTTCAAGCTGTAGTTTAAACAGTTTTTGATGTTTGGCCGAAAATACTCTTTTATAGTTGGAGTGTTACTAACTGATTTTCATGTCTTAGGTGAGCGTCCGTACCAGTGCCCCTACTGCGACAAAGCGTTCAGCAAGAACGACGGCCTGAAAATGCACATCCGCACCCACACTCGGGTATGTTTGTTTTCACCACTTACAGTAAGTTTCGTCACGCTTTTTATACAGGGTATTCGTGAATCCTTCAAAGGTCTTAAAATACATCTAATAAAGTGAAGGCCTTAAAATGTCTTCATTTCATTTTTAAAAAGTAAGTTGACTTTTAACGTTAATCACAGGTCTTAAATTGTATGTTTTATGTTTTTTTTTTTCTTGTGGAACTTTCTCATACATCTTCATTGAGTTGACTTGAAACGGTTGAGGCTAGCGCTAACTCAATGCTAACATCTCTCTCTCTGTGTAACTCCTGTACAGAAAGTGGACACTTATCTTAACACAGAGACTTTTAAAAACATTTACATCTCTTTGCTTCCCCTGGCTTCATCTTTCAAACACCTCCCTGATGTTTCTTTTCTCAGTGACAGCTTCTTTATCGAAGAGTCATGATGGATTCACTGTTCAAAAAATGATTGGACTTTTGAGTTTCCAACAAGAATCGTCCTCATTTCAGTACCTTCTAATTTTACAGGTTTTAATCAATGGACGTCCTGTCCTTTCTGTTGTCATGGATACAGCTTTGTGTCCGGGCATGATCAGACCTTGTTGGCCAGTACCATTCACAAAGTGTTAAATAATTTCCATAATCCAAAAATCAAATAATCACACCTAAACTCTTATGGAAAGATAAAGTATTATCCTCCTTTTTTTGGTTTTGCTGACTCACAATTATGGGCGATTGGTGTGAACTCATCCTCAGCTAAATGAGTGAATCTCCAAACTCAGTAAAATTTAAAGAACAAGTTAAATAAAGGACCACTTATTTATACCGGGTTGAGCACATTATTAAAGCGGAAAATAGCAAACAATGAAATTAGTTTTCTTTATGTTACGGCTCAAGATACATTTCAAAATCTGATGCAAATGACAAACTATAACCCAACATGAGTCTCATTGGCAATCCAGCTCGAAACATGTCAGTGTGGCTCCAGGTAATCACTTATGGACAAACTTTAACAACTTGCTTTCTGTTTGAAAAAAACAAAAAAAAAAAAAACAAAGCAAAAAACGCTGTCTGCTAAAAGCAAAGCAACTTGAGTGGCTTCCTTTGAACATCGTAAACTTTAATGACTAGAGTTTCAGCTGCTCTCTGGAGAGCTTTATCCTCTACGTCGAGAGCTGCAGTATTCTCCTTTACTGGGGAAATTGTTCTTATGGGTAAAAAGCAAATTGTTTTCGGGAACAAAATAATTTAATCAATATAACAATATAAGCACCCATTTTGGTGGCCATGTATACAAAAATATGCAGCATTTCTTTTAAAATGACTATGGCGAGCACTGTTGCACGCATCACTTTGGAGGTGGCTGAAACACTGTACACCCTCAGCAGTTTAAAAAGACGCCTCAAATCGATATCAGATAATCCAATCAGTTCTGCTGTTCCCCTCTGCTTTTCCTTTGATTATGAAACTAAATAAAGATGTAGAGTAAACATAATGCGAGGCGGTGTTCAGGGTGGGGAAAATTAAAGACTTAAAGGCATGCTTTTCATTTCTCACAAGTTTATTTCCAGAGCTGGGACACGCTGCTCCTTCCTCGGCATCAGTTTTCAACTTATTGAGCTTTTAGCCAAAACAAAACTCTCTAACCATCTAAGCATCTGAACATGTGTGCTACTTATGACAAAATCGACATAAAATGTGTTTTATATAATATTTCCATCATCAGTTTGACTGTGACATTTGCAGCCTGTCAGCGTTGTTCACCGAAGCGTTTTGTTCCCATTTTTAATGCTGTCCAGAGTACAGTGCGCTGCCCTGCCTGTTGCAGCGTGTCAACAGTGGAGGTATCCCGCTCAAGTCGTCCGTCTCCGTAGAAACAGGCAGATGTAATTTAGCGGTGTGCTGCTGATTAGACTGACTGATGTTTTTGCTCTGAATATTCCCAGACCTGCCTTTGCTCACGGTTCTCTAAAATATGGGCTGAACAGTTACAAACAGCAGAGCCGGATGAAGTCACTGTTGGAGAAAAAACTAATGTCATTTGGCCGAAGGAGCCGCAGCTCACCGTTAATGAACACATGATTTCAGATGGATGAGGCCGGCGTTTCGTGTGTTTCATCCAACAAACCACATCTCTGGCAAACCTGGGAGAAACATGTCTGACGCAGATATCAGGCTTCTGGTTTTACTTTCTCACATTTTTAAATTTCAAGTTTAAGTGGATGTGATTCAATCAGATCTTCTGACTGATGAAACGTTTTTGAAACAGTTTTTAATCGTTTGTGGCAGTTTTGACAACTAAAAACAACGATTTAAGGGAATTAGTGTTAGACATGCCACAATTTAGTCGCTTTATGGCCAATTTATGATCCATGCTTTTTGTAAAACTCTTGAGACCCAATATTGATATTTCTTTAACTATAAATACCAAAATATTTTTTCTAAATATACTGAAAATTATTCTGTATTAATACAGTCAATATGGTAACATAAATTTAGGGAGGTACTCATATGAAAAACAATCAAATAAAGAATTACACCATATCCAAACCTGTCACAATAAGCAATTAATCAATTCATTGCATGATCGATTAGTTTCATCATTTCCATTTTTATGATTAATATTTTTTGCAAAGCAGTTTAGTTTACAGAGACTTTATAACCCCTTTTATTTATAGTTTCTGTTGTGTGTGGTTTTTATTTCTTTTGTTTATTGTTTTTGCTTTGATTGTTGTTTTATTTTGCATATTTAAAATGTCTCCCTCTTCCAATATGAAATAATCTCTACAAAATTAAAGTTTACTAGTCTTTGACAGGGCAAACTTGCATTATTATTACTTGAAAATGGTCTCAAAATGACAATATTATCATTTATAATCTTTGGGTCAATTTATCATTCATAAAAAATGTGCTACTGTAACAGACCTCCAAGTCTTTTTCTAATCCATAGAACAATAGAGCTCACAGACTTCTTCAGTTTCATCAATATGCCGTGCTCCCAGTTTCACCTACATGCTGGTCAAAGACGCTACATCGTACCGTTTCCTGCTAATTCGAAAGCTGTTTTAAACTTGATTATTGACGAGGTGGTGTCAGCCATTCCTAATCGGCTGTAAACAAATCAGTGCACCTTCTCCATCTGCATACTTTACTCTGAAACGAGCTAAAATATTACAGCTGAGAAGTCTCTGTTTGTTCACTGCTCTTCCAGAAAATCACGTCTTTACATGAGAATATGGATTGAAACAAATGTGATTCACAGAGTCACGAATCATTGTAAACAGTGATAATTTTAACTCTGTCATGGTTGAAACATTTCTCTTTACCTTAAGGCTGCAATATGTAAAGTTTACAGAAATACATTATTTACATATTTGTTAAAACTGTCACTCTGACAGATAATCTGTGAAAAGTTTGAGTTCCTCTGCCGAGCGCTACTACTGAAGAAACACACTGCTCCCGGTCAGAAACAACCAATCAAACCAGGAGAAGTGTCTTAGCGTTGTCAATCACCCTTGTGTATGTGACAATTAATGTGGTGGACAAACAGGCAAACCGTTTCCAGGTAAACCATTCATCTGCCATGCTAACTAGCCTTAGCATTCATGGCAGGCTCCATTGTAGAGAACTAGCTTTAACTTAGCAGAGTGGAAGGGGGTAGGATGATTGACAGCGCTAAGACCCTCCTCCTGGCTCTGATTGGTTGTTTCTGACCAAGCTGTGTTGTTCTGCAGATGGCAGTAGGAGCACAAGGAGGAAGTGGAAGAGTTCATTTTTTTCCAGGTTATCTGTCTTGTACTGTCACAATGAAGTGACTGTTTTAACAAATATGTAAAAAAAAATACTTTTTTAAATTTTTTTCAAAAATCTTACATACTGCAGCTTTGATCCCATTGCGCTCCCAGTACAAAAAGCACTACATCACTCTGACCAGTCAGCTTTTCTCCTACAATAACATGGCAATCAATCCTGCAGGGTTCCTGACAGGCTGACACCGCCTTAAGCCATGTTGCTAGCTTGTCTAAAAAAAAAAGAGTAAAAAAATCCTTTGGTTGTTGGTTTCTTGGTGACCTGAAGGCCGTCGGTTCACAGCAGCTTCCTGCTCGCACGGCGCTTTACAAATACCTGCATATTTAATGCGTCACGTGAGAAGATCTGCTGCTCTGGGACTGAACACACAAGACTCGGGCCGCGCTTTGTAGGGGACCGGTCGTATTCAGGTGAAAGGTCGGGTCAGAGGTCAGAGCGCGAACAGCTGCTCGAAGTCCAGAGGTCACCAGGTACAGATGTTTGATGTTACCGGGGTCACCGTGATGCATTGTCCATCCATGCGTTTTTGTTTTAGTGTTTTGTTTTTTTTTTTACTTTTTAGAGTTGTAGAAAACTTCTGACTCTGGTGAAAGCCGGGGAATTTCAGTGGGAATTAGCATTACATTGATCGAAACAGAATCCGTTTCCGTGGGGCGGGCAGGGCTTCTCTTTCACACACAGGGGGCTTTATTTTCATTGTCCCTCCACCCCACTTCTCCTTCGCTCTGTCACATGCGCACAAACAGTCGCATCCTTAAAGCCGCTCGCAGGCGCTACACGCAGTGAACCTGATCTTTACCTCCCTTTGTCTCCTGTGTCACTGGGCACTCCTTGCCCGGCCCACATGATAGCGCCTTTCCCAGGACCCTTGCTTCCTACATTCACCCCGTTCCCATGACAACTAAGCCCAAAATGGGGCAGAGCCTCCGCTATCAGCCAGACTTGTCAGAAAGAGCGGCAGTGGGAACCAGCCTCTCGCTATCTCCTTCTCGTTTCTCCTGAAAGTCTTTAAAGTGTCAGCGGCGTTTCCCCTCAGCGAGCAGCACACGCCTCCCGTCCTCCCTCTTCATCATCCATACTGTACACACACACTAACACACGCACACATGTATAGTTGTGACAACACACCCACCGGGAGATATCTGCTTCTGGCTGAATTGCAAAAACACAAAATTTTGCCAAGTATTTTTGGTCTAGATTCCAGTGCAAATATCTTAGTACAATTGAAATGAGACAAAACTAGATCATAGGTAACTTTTCCACAAGATATAGGAGCTTGTTTTACATCAATAAGTCCTTAAATTTGATGAAAAAGTGCAAGTTTCACTAGCAGATTATTTCACTTATAACATGGGAAAAATGTCTTATTATAATTGAAATAATCTGCCAGTGGAAGCAGTAGCTTTTCATCAAATTTAAGGACTTGTTGACTTAAACAAGCTCCTATATCTTGTGAAAAAGTTACCTTTGAGTTAGTTTTGTCTTATTTTAAGTGTACTAAGATATTTGCACTAGAATCTAGACCAAAGATACTTGGTAAGCTGTTGTGTTTTTGCAGTCTTACTTAAGAAAGGCCTCCAAAAGCAACAGAGGAAATGTTCTTTGGTGAACTGATGAGGTGTGGAGACAGAGGATTGATCTGCTACAGAAACACGTTCAAAGCGAATTTCTGTTCCTTGTTTCCCTTTACTCTTTTTAGGAATCCATGTGTTTTTGATGGTCCCCATGTCGGCCATTTCCCATCTCCACGAGCGTCAGGGTGTGAAAGTTAACCTGGGACACTTTCACATCTTTCCTGCATGCCTGTTTGTTTTCCTCTCTCTCTGCGTATACTCTCCAACATGTGTGTGTCGTTACTCTCTTTTCCCTTTTCTTCCTTTTCCCTCCAGGTTTCGTCCATATGTGATCAAAACTGGCGGCGTTCTGTCATACAGAGTGCCCTCTTTTAATCTCCCCGTCTCTCCGCAGGAGAAGCCGTACAAATGCAGCGAGTGCAACAAGGCCTTCAGCCAGAAAAGAGGGCTGGACGAGCACATGAGGACGCACACAGGAGAGAAACCCTTCCAGTGCGACGTGAGTGCAGACTGCCCTTCATTTCTCGATTCCTCCCTGTTTTCTTCTCTGTTTTTTGTTTTTTTTTGGGAAATGTGATGGAATTCTGGCACGAGGCCAGATGTGGAGCTCGGTTCGAGCCAGATAGGGATCTTGCCTCTCCGGAGGGGCAGAGTGAACAGATCTTACGTAAACACTTTGAGAGGATCAGAGGGATAAATTACCCCCTGCTTATAATACTGCAGAAGTAATAATTATTCGCAGAGACGCGCAACAGAACTTCATGTCAGTGTTTTGTAACTTCTATAATGTGAAACTTTAGGAAGGACTTAAAGATTTATCACAAAATGTTGTGATTATAATAAAAGTGATGATAAGGAACAGTTTTCATTAGAACACCAGTCATAAAAAAGGATGATTTATATCACTAAACTACACACAGTAACTGCATTTAATCATATTTTTCAACAGTGGAGAAAATAGTAAAGCTAACAATCAACAAACAGTTTTTAACATCAGTCATTAGAATAAATCAGAATTCCTGCAGTGCTTTGCAGTTCCTTGCAAAACTGTCCATGTCTCCTGAACCTTTTTTCTTTCTGCATTCTTCATTTATAATGATAAGAAATTATAAATGATAATTTCTTATCATTTATCGTGATAAGAAATTTATCACGATAAATGTTAAATGATACGATAAATCCCCACCCCCACCGGAACCTTATCACCGTTTGTGACGTGTTTACAACCAAACCTTCAGGCTGAAAACCGTCTCTGCTAATCAGGTGAACATTCACCCAAATCCAAAAACCTTTTGCTAAGTTAATGAAACCAAAAACAATAATTCAAATGTAGGAAGAAGCTCTGAGAAATCGCTGGGCACAATTTCAGATAATTTGACAAAAATACAATTCTTGACGATGTGGCCATGTGACTTTGAGCTCCTACCGCTGATTTACTCATCAGTTCTGTGATGAACTACTGTACTTCTGCTTGGAGTCACATCTGAACAAGCACATGTTTTTTATATTCAGTGTGACTAACAGTTTCCAAAAGACACGGTTATCTCTGATATATATCAGGGGTGAATTTGGGTTGGTTTTTTTTTGCTTTGAAATCTTAAAAAAGATGTTCCCTAAATCTTCAGAAGATGATTCTCCTAAGTAAGTGGCGTAGCTTTTCACGGCTAAAGAGCGTAGCGGCTAAAGGCTAAATACCTGTAACGGCTTATGTTCTGGTTTCTTTAAGTAAGAACAAATAGTCCAAACTAAAATATGACCAAATGTTGTTTACCTCGCTGAGATACTGGACTCTTGCTGCATTTGTGGGATTACAATTGCCGTGATTTGCAATTCCTTGCAAAACTGTCCACGTCTCCTGAACCTTTTTTTCTTTCTACATTCTGTATTACGTCTTTTGGTCTCTCACATAAAATCCCAGTAAAACACATCATAGGTCAAGTTTTGAATGTGGTAAATGTGTGGAAAAGTTCAAGGGGTATGAACAGTTCTGAAAGGACTGCACTGGAGGTGCTTGGACCAATCTCTGGGCCTAAGGTTAGATGACTAACAGCACTGGTGCTCAGCGTTGATGTTAATGGAGATAGTTACTGTTTATGAGACCTGGAGAGTTTTCCCTCATTGAAAGAGCATCAAAGAAGACCTTTGAAGGCTTGGTCTTCTTTCAATTGGCTCCACCAAATGAAATTTTGCAAAGAGCCTTGCCAAAAACACTTATCCACTATCCAAACACAATTCCAAACTTCCCTAATGGGTTTGGGTTACAAATCAGCAAGCGAGTAACCGAAGCCAGTAAAACCTTAAAACATCTGATTCCTCTGAATTTCGAGTTTTTAAGGCTTCTGAACCAAAATTAGAAAACCAGAAATTGTTGCAATGACAGGGAACAGTTTGCTCAGACGCAGTTATCTCGTTTCACTGAGATGCTAAACAGTAGATCACCAGCAGGAATTTCATTTCCACATTTTCCCAGCTTGATGTCTGTGGAGAAAAAAGTGGATCTGAAAAAAAATGTTCATCCATCCGCTCATCCGGCTCATTGTGACCTTTTCGCACTGCGAGAACACAAAACCTTTTCCAAGTTTGTTTGTTCTAGTTTCTAGTGCCAATATTTTTAGTACACTTGAAATAAGACAAAACTAACTTACAAGTAACTTTTCAGCAAGAAATAAGGGACATGTTTACATCGATAAATCCTTCATATTGATTAAAAAGTACATAAGTAAAATAATCTGCCAGTGGAAATACATTACAAAAACACAAAATATTACCAGACATAATAATATTCAGGATCTACTAATCTCTTCATATCTTGATGAAAAGCTAATTGTTGGTTAGTTAGTCTTATTTCAAGTGTACTGAGATATTTGCACTAAAAACTACACAAAAAATACTTGGTAAGATTTTGTATTTTTGCAGATTTCATATTGGGATTAAAGAGGTAGAATACTGTGTTCCACCTCTTTTTGTGTGTTTTGGTCTTTTATTTCTGTATCATATACAGCAGAAAACATGGAAACTGAATGTTTTTATTAATGAGTGACCATCAGAAGAAGGTGGAGACTACAATTCCCGAATAAACATGTCAAACGTAAAACCCAGGAAGCTTTAAAGCAGAAACCCCATCTACCCAGAGACTCATCTGCAGCTTTATTTAAATGTCATAAAATCAGCATCCCATTCACTGACAATTAAGCAACACCACAAAGGCTCCCTCCTGCCCCCCAAAGATATCAAACACTCATCTGGCTGCTTTTTTCTCCAGCCTCAAAAGAGATATTTCCATGGCATTAATATGATCCTAAGAACCAGTGGAAATAACAGAAATGACATTTGGATTTTATTAGAGGAGACGGTTTGTGTTTGAGTCAGACCAAAAGGGATCGCACGCTTCCAAGACACATTTTATGAACGTGAAAAGAGAGCCTGCGGATTCTGCGTCCGCCGCAAAACTACCAAAACGTTGTCGAGGCATTTCACCGGAGTGAGACGCCCAGGCTCTTTGCTCATCAGCTTCCTGTCACTGTAGAAAGTAAAAATAGCCCGCCGACGCCGGGTCTGTTATGAGGATTGTCGAGCCGCGTTTATCAACAGCCAGGTAACGCGTCGATGTAGATATCCGATGTGATCCGCTTTGCTATCAGAGCGGCTGTTTAATGCCGCAGAGCCACAGATGGGTGCTGTCTGACTCTCTAAATGTAATTCGCAGATGGAGCCGAGGACGCATGCTGAGATTCTCCCAGCTTTATGTCAAAACGGTATTCCGGCCAATGCTGGATTATCCTGATTGATACGGGGGGAGAGAGGGGAGCGCGAGGAGTCATCAGTGCAAAATGACTTATTTAGGATAAATGTTAAAGTGCTGTACAATCTCTCCCAACCCTGAAGGGGGTGGAGGGAGGGGAGTTCTCATACTTTATGTCTTCTTTATAAATGAGCCTATGTCACTGTTCTAAAGCCAAACCTCACTGTCAGCCAAAGAACTCAGTAAGTGGAAGCACAAAAGTTTTCCAACCCATTGAACTGTTTCATAGCTTGTTTCAAATTCAGTGTGATTTAATGAGGATTTCACACAACAGACCAACAGAGTGGAACATCATTGCCAGTTTACATGATACAGATGAAATCTGTCAAACCTGTCTGAAGTTGTTTCGTCACCTTCTTCAAATGAAACTAAATTGGTGTCAAATTTTCATTGGTGCTGCAATCATTTTAAAGATATTAATAAATGCTTTCATCACAGGTCAACCAGCCAGGTCACATCGACAAAGTCGTATTAAGTCTTGTGTCAATCAACAGTTCTACTTTTGTGCTGGTTTGTGCTGCAAAATTTTAAATTTTTTTAAATTGTGCCGCTATCACTTTAAAGATATCTCTATGTTATCAAAGGTCAACCAACCCAGCTATATTTACAAAATCAAAGAAACTGTGTTGGTTTTGTTCAGCAGCAGTTTAATTTGTGCCGCTATCATTTTAAAGATATTAGTAAATGTTTCCAGCAGTCAATAAAGCTCAACAAGCCAATCCACATTTACAAATTCAAGTGAAATATGGTGTCAATCAACTGTGCTGCGTTTGCGCAGCAAAAACTTTAGTTTGTGGCGCTGTCATTTTTAAGATTCTAAAAAGAAAAAGTTTCCAGAGGTCACCAGAGACCAACCTGTCATCCTTTGTAGCGCTAGTTTATTGACACCAAACATGCTTCATTTTGTAAATGAGGGGGAGCTGGTTGACCTTTGATGACCTCTGGAAACATTAATTGATAACTTTCAAAGGGTAGCAGCACAAAGAAAAAAATTTGCTGCACATTTTCGTTTAATTTGAAGAAGGTGAGGATTCACCTTCTTCAAAGAAGGTGAATCCTTCTTTGAAGAAGGTGAATCCTTCTTTGAAGAAGGTGAGTGTGGGAGGGCAACTTCACTTAGGTTTACTCAGATGCCTTTAAATAAAATAAAGTGCAGTCGATTTTCTGTAAATCACCTAATTAGTTAAAATACGTCACTTGTGTTTAATGTAATCTCAGTGTAAATCCAGCAGCTTTATGTTAATCAGAGGCTTAATGTAAAACATAACTAACAGACTGGAAGGTTGAAGAAATGTAAGAACTGCACCAAAGTACACGAAAGATATAAAATCTGAATAAAATAAAATGACGAAAAAAAAACTTAAGAAAAAGAACAGAAAAGTTACAGTGTCAGACCTCATTTGAATGCCAGCAAAAAAAAAAAAAGGTTTTAAGAAGCGATTTAAAACGACCCAAACTGTGGGCAGATCTAATCTGAAGGGTAATTTAATCCAGAGAACGGGAGCAACAACGGAGGAAGCCCGGCTTAAATCGAGTCTGAGGGACGTTTAATAGCAACAGGTTGAGTCCAACTGTGACTTTAAAAATGATCGTTAAGGATGCTCTCCTTGTAGTCTGAATGATGAGCAAAGAAAAACGGGCAAACTGGAGGATGTAACACAAACACATGTCGAACTTTTACAATTTTTACCTGATGTAAAGTGACAAAATTCAAAAACATTCCAGGGATACGAATACTTCTGCAAAGTGGTAGCTCTTCTAGTTCTTCAGTTTGCTGCTGTCTTGACCCCATTCAGCCCACATTTGTCCTGTTTTGCAGGTGTGTGATCTGTCCTTTAGCTTGAAGAAGATGCTCAGTAGACACAAGCTGACCCACAACCCCAACCGGCCCATGGCGGAGTGCCAGCTCTGCCACAAGAAGTTCACTCGGAACGACTACCTCAAGGTCCACATGGAGAACGTCCACGGCGAGACGGAGAGCTAAAGCCAATTACAGGAAGCACAAGCGAGATCCCCGAGATAAAGCCCTGTCTCGCGTTTTACGCACCAGTAAAGTACAAACATGTAGAGATGAACAGATAGCTGGAATTATTGGCATTACCGATAGAGCCGTGTAAGAACATGGGGAACATTAAGGCAGGCATGTGGAAACTGAACATTTCTATCCCCCTCTCCTTTCCCCGAAGTTCTTCGTCATCCTGTTTCCGCATTAATTTTAATATTCGAACAAACAGATTCCCATATGTTATATATGCCTCCGGAGCCGCCGTGTCTGCTCCCAGGAATGTCTTGCATTTCACGTCAAATCCTTCCAACCTCTTTACTCTTTGTACCTTTACAACCAGAGCTCGTTGCACCTCGACGTACTTTTGTGGCCAGCGGCCAAGTTCTGAAGGAAACCAGTGATCCGATTCCCTTAAGGTACCCTCTCCTGGTTTTCTTTGCATCCGTTCACAGTGCTTTTGTTAAAAGTGACACCTGCTCTTAGGGGGGCGTCCAGACCTCCTCGGATCTGCGCCTTTTATTTCTGGAGCTTACTGTACATGCGATGGAACCGGACTGGTGAAAGCAGGAAGTCGCTGTGCGGTCTGCACCGACTCACAACTTTCAGCTTTTGTTTACGTAAAACCCAGAAAGTAGGAACAAGCTTTCATCAGTCAGATCTGCAGCTTTATTGTTCTGGATCTACTTACTCTTTCGCTGTTTTAAGGGGGGTTAAAGTTCGATCCATGTTTGACATAAAGGGTTTCGGAAAAGCATTAGCAGCCCGGGAACTTTTTCTTTTCTGTTTTTTGGTGTTACAACTGCAAGCATCAGTGCATTTTAGTGGGATTTATTTTTTGGAGTTAGACAAACACAAAGTAGCACAGAACTTTGAACGGTGTTTTTCTTTTACAAAAGGAAAATCTGAATAGCATTGCAAAAACACAAAATCTTAACTAATAATTTTGGTCTAGTTTCTAATGCAGATGTCTTAGTGTACTTGAAATAAGAGAAAACTAACTTACAAGTAATTTTTCAACAAGATTTAGGAGCTTATTTTAAGTCAACAATTCCTTAATATTGATGAACTGGGAGATTATTTCACTTGTCTAATGAGAAAAATGTCTTGTTGTAACTGAAGTAATCTGCCAATGGAGCAAGAACTTTTTCATCAATACAGACTTTAAACAAGCTCCTATCTCTTGCTGAAAAGTTACTTGTAAGCTAGTTTGTCTTATTTCATCTGTGCGAAGAAACTGGACCAAAAGTACTTTTGTGTTTTCAGCGGGTAGATTCTTTTTTGCCCCATTACACAAGTTCTCCTTCTTCCACGTGTTGCTTTTTGCCAAACGTTTATTGGGACTTCTCATGATTTTCTTTCATCATTGTTTTTTTCCCTCCTCTTTCTTACACAAGGCTCAGATTTTTTGGGGGAAAGCAACTAAAAATCCTGTCAACAGATTAGTGTAACAAATTTCCGAGGACCAAAAGAACAGCTGTGTGTCTGCTTAGTTTAAATCGCACTTTGTTTAACTATTTATCAATTAGTTGTGCTGAATTTTATTTAGAGGAATCAGAATAAGGGTGGCTGAATGTTGATGTACCGAACTCCCTTTTCAGATTCTCGCTGTAACGGTTTGCAAACTAAACTCATCCAATCCGTTTAATGGTTCTGTTGTGTTTCGATCCAACACATGAAATCCCAATAAAAATCGACTGAGGTTGTCGTGATGTTTATGGGGTGTGAATACTTTAGGAAGGCTCTCTTTGTTCCCCGCTTTCAGCAGATTCTGCTGTTTGAACTCCGTCATTAGTGTAAGATGAATGGATTCCGAGTTCAAAAGATCTTTTTTCACCACATATTTGTGGACCAATCAATTTCCTACAAAGGAACTAAAGAAGAACCAAAGTTTTTGTTTACGTTCATTAGAGACTCTTTAATCTCTCTCCATGTGCAAGTCGCCCAGGATGTTGTGCCTTATAAAATATGTTTACGTGCTTTTATGTTAATCCTTGTTCAATACAGTGTTTCTTTTTAAAAAAAAACTGTTTCAGGAGTGTTTTCTTCTTCTTCTTTTCCCAATGCTATTCCCACTTCCTTCTTCCTTCCTCGTTCGGCGTCCTCATGATTAATCCAGCTGTTTGTGCAGCATCTGGAAAATGTGAATTGTCACTTCACACTTTTTGTGTTTTCAGATGTTATGAAACCTCATCACCTACCAAAACGGCCATTTCTCCCCCACTTACTCTAATTACGTGTTTGTGAACTGTTGACACTGAGGGGGGAAGAAAATGGGGAAAAAAAAAAAAAAGATCGGCTTTGAGAGTTGATTAAAAGCGTTCATTTCTCGTTAATCTAACCCCTATTCTGAGTTTGGCAGTGTGACGGGAGTGGAGGCTAATTAAGGCTCTTTTTCTTTCCTCTCTTTCTGAGGCCACAGTCACCACTCGCCTGATCTGTAAAGCCACACACTAAAGAGCGCCTCTGATGGTTTCCTCTCTGTGGATGCGGAGACTCTTTCTCACGTCCATCCCCCTCCCGCCTCCTTTCGGTATCTCCACGCTGAAATCTGTGAGATTCTCACGAGCGGCGGGGAGAAGCTGTTCTCATCGTACGGCCTGGTTCTCCATGCTTAATAAATCTTGCCGTGCGTGCACGCTCTTGGCTTCCTAAAAACATCTAACTGCTACAGCATGTTTCGGTGCGTGTTTTTTAGTGTGACTGTTTGCTCAACAATTAACTCATTTCTGCCTCTCATGTTCAATTACATCCGAGCTTATGAGCCAGAAACAAAAACTGCAGGACGTCTCCGGTGTTCATGCCAGGAACACGGTTGGCTCTCCTCGTTCCCTTGGAGTTGGGTTCACCGCATGGCAGTGAGGGGCGCGGCCTGGCGACCGGGCCTCTGCCCGCTTGTGCCACCAACCTATCGCTCTCTAGCAAAGAGGCCTCCGGTCCATACTGATGCAATTTCAAACTCATAAGTAGCATTCTATGTTGCAGAAGCAGGAATTGGTTAGTAATAGAGCCCATTTCGATGAACCCATGCTATGTGGGACTAAATGTGAGGAAAGGAAGTTTGTGGAACAACGAGTCCTTTTGCATGAATACCTGCAGTGCTCTTCACGTACCTTCATGACGTTAGAATAAAACAGTTGAGACACCATGAAACGTTCAGTAACCTCCAAAGAAATATTTAGATATCTGTAGCTGCATTTTCATTACGAATGCGCTCAAAACTTTGTCTGTAATCTGCTAAAGTCGAAAAACCACAACTTCGCAATTGGACTTTCCAGCATCTACGAAAAGCAAATGAAATCACACGTGAATAAGGTTGTTGAAGCGATAAGTCATCATCCAACTACCTCTTCGTGTCGTTGTCTTCTCCGTGGTTTGTGCCGGTGACAACATCCGGTTCTTGGTCATGTGACTCGTGTGAGGTTTTCCATGGCAGTTTTGCGAAATACACCAATTTTGATATGGCTAAAAAAATCCACCTCATCCTAGCGCCAAAACTTTTTTTTATCAATAAACAAGTTTGTTTTTTTTTAAATTGATGTGTCTTACTTAAGCATATCTATTTTTGAAATGTAAAATTACGCAGTTAAATGGTCTCTGGAAGAGAAGGAGATTCAGTTTCAGGTGAATGCCAAATTTTCTGCTGTGTCCTATTGTTTTCTGGCTGTGGAATAAGTTTTACCACCTTTGGGTGAAATAACGTCAGTGAGGATCTTTTCATACCTGTCTGCCAGTCTGTGACATGTCTGAGGAAAATTTCCCAGAGTTTTGGATTGTTTTTGGGTGAGAAACAATGTGTGGTGCAGCCGTCCTCTGGTTCTCAAATGTCCTGAAGCACCAAATGCACCATGTTAGTGCACACTGCCTTGATTAGTAGGCTGATGAGCTTCACCTGTGCATGATGACATACAAACAATGACGGACAATTGAAGAGACCACAGAGAGGACACACGGTATTTGTGTTTTGGAAGAAAACCACCTTTAGCTAAACCGCAAATGTTTTTACCTTCAGGAAAACCCACATTTTAAATCAAACTACTGATCACCGTTGATTAGTCTGGCTGTCCAGTGAGGCACTGGATGGAGCTGTTGGGCCAACCAGGTCAGATGTTGCTTTCAGGATGACCAAGTCAATGGAGGTCAAGGTGAGTCAACCATACCATTGTTTTCTCTTCCCCCCCAGACCAGTTCACATAGCCGTCATTAAAATTCTGTTCATTTTCACACACGAGAAGTTAAATGTTATGTCTACTGGCGTTATTCTAACCACATATAACACAGAAAGACCATTATAGAGTGTCCACTAACTTTGATGTGTTTGGCATCCTAGGGTTACAAAATTCAGCTCATAAATAACACAATAATAATGTTATTCGCTGTCAATCTATGCTATTCAAAAGCCTAACTCTGATCAGCATTCTGGACGCTTGAAACTCAAAATCTAGACTTTGACTTTTTTACACCTGATAATCCGGTAGACTCGGTTCATTCGGGGAACAAAATTGCAACATTTACTACACTTTCAGCTGGTACGGTTCAGTTTCACACTGCGCTGTGTCAAACAAACCAAACCATTTGAAAAACCTGTTCCTCTCCTCACCTGTGGTTCCTTCAAGAACCACTGAAGGAAACGACACAAAAACCGTACAAGAAGAGCTCAGCTTCCTTCTTCACGAAATGTAAAGAAAAATGGGATATTGTCATGTTTTAGGATTGTGGGATTTCTCTTTTACCTTTGTGATAGACCACAAGCTATTTCTCCCACTAGCGTGTTTGTTTTGGTTGTATTTACCCAGAGTTCCCTGCGCTATGGATACATTTGAACTGCGCCAGAGTTCACTTCAACCGACCAAGACCACAGATCACTTTTTTGGCGTTCACACTAACAAACAGGACTTTCTAGGCAGACGAACTAGAGTTCAATTAAAGCAGGCTAACCACGGCTGGTGCGAATGCACCCTTAATTTCCAAGAGTTAAATACTTTGATCCCAACACACACGGACTAGAACAGCAGTGCATCTTCCACACACGGTTCAAAAACACGACAGGACTTCGTGTTTCTCCAAAACCCGTTGATTTCCTGATGTCTAGACCTGAATTGTGTGTTTTTCCATCCACCAGCAAACATATCCTGATGTAACTATGTGACAGCAGCTTAAGGCAGAGTATGTTTCTCCTGCCTTAAAACCCAAAGTACATATCCCAAGGTGTGAATGTTAGCTTAGCAGCATTAGCCTTCTCATTCTCAGTCGTCCATTGATCATTTCAGTCTCTCCTTTCTTAAACCCATGTGTGCATCCCAGCCTGCATGTGTCTCTTCCATCGTGATGGGTGTATCATGCCAAGGCTCCCAGTCAATGTGTTTCTAATTACATGTTTTTACTGGAAGCCCCGGTTTCCTGTGTTGCCTCCCCGTTTGTGAGTGCGGGCCAGACTGGGCTCCGACCAGCGTCCGCGGAGGCGAACGCCGGCCCCGCCCACCGCGCAAGGAGTATCATTACCACGCCAGTCCTGGTTTCTGGTGAGCCACTGTCACGTTAGGAATTGCCCAGACACGCTTGTCTGACCCCTGTGTTTGGCCGGCGTTGCGGGGCAACAGGTAGGTTTCCCCCCAGACGGACCGGAGTGATGTGGAATGTGTGTGCCCAGCGTGGAGCGCCATGTCGAAGGATTTCAATAATATGGGACTGGGTGTGTTTAGGTATTCTGGGCTTTCACTTTTCTTTTTTTTTTTGCACTGCCAGACATTCTGCCAAAAGCCTTACTTTTGGAATACCTTAAAAAAAACAACAACCTCTGACCGATAAATAGGCGATGATAAAATGTCTGAGACCAAACCGGGGGGGAAATCCCTCATCTGAAGATAAACATTCATTCTCCCCGCAAATATCCCCCCACACTCTCTTTTGGTGACTTCACAAAGATTGTTCTTATCTTATCTGATCGTCAGACTGCACTTCAGGCCAAAACAGCAAGGAATTAGGTTAGGTAGACGGAGATTATTTCATTAGGAGGAAATTGGGAGAGGAACTATCATTAGACAGCAGCTAGGTGCTGCCCACCCTGACTTCAATCACAACCTATTGGATTTCTTTGCAGCTGGTTTCTGCTGCCTCTTTGTGGCTAAAAAAATCTGTAATTACTATATACATATATATGTTCATGATGATGTATATAACCATGTATTTAGGGTATTTTATAATAGTGTAACACTGTAGGATGGAGTAATGTCATGCAGTGTTTTTGGCACCTCTGTCAAAACAAAAGTTTCCACACGAGAACAAAACTTTTTGTCTTTGTAAAACCCTTAGAAATACTGAAAATGTCTCCTTTAAGTTTTAAACCTTAAGACAAAAAGCAAATAGCCCTATGTTTTCAAACTGCAGTGCCTATTGGGGTTTCATGCACCAGCACAAAGTGGTGCATAGTTGTGAAGTTGGAGGAAAATAACTAAGGGTTTTCAAAAACTGGCAAGCAGAAATCTGAAATGTCTTCAAAAAGACCGCTGTACTTCGATAACATTAACTCGCAAAGACGTGTGACGAGGTGGGAGGTTGACTTTCTGTCAGAAAAAACCCCTGATGCTAAACACGCAGACAGAGCTGCAGTGGAATGGTTTAGATTAAAGTGTATTTATGTGTTGAAATGGCCCAGTCAAAGAGCAGATCTTCATCCAGTTGCGAATCTGTGACAAGGCTTGAAAGTCGATTGTCTTTGCAGAGAAAGTCTGTAGATGTGCAAAACTGCTGCACATGCCGCAAAGACCTTTCAACAAATGGAGAAAAGGAAAAACTCTGACTTCAGAGGGTTAGGGTTAACAAGAAAATACAAAATTCAGTAACTTTTTGACTTTTGCCAAAGCTGCCTGTGATGAGCTGCCAGAAACTGAACCTTGGTCATTTTTTTATCACTCTACAATTAAATAATACTGCACAAACCTGCAGCTAGCGTTGCTTTACTTCTTCCTTCCATGTAGGGATTTGTTTTTCAGGTGAGTGGTGACGATGGAGTCGACTTCACAGGTCTAGCCAAAACATTAGTGCAAATGCGGTGAAAGATCAGACGCAATTCCTCTTCTTTTTTTCTTCCTTCATTTGTCAGTTTCTCATCCTCCCCTCCTCTGCTCCCCATCCCATCCTCTGTTATTGTCTTAGCCCCCATAATCTTTGGGGAGGGGGGACCTGTTTTACATGCCACAGCACAAATGACACCAAACTCCCGCTGGGTTGGAGAGTCAGGAGGGAAAGACCGGGGAGAACACACACAGTGTGAACTCAGACGAGGATTCTCTCTGAACACACTCGAGAGCAGGAGGATTAAGTCATTAGGCTGCTTTAAAAAAAAACAACAAAAAAAACACACGAAACAAATCAAATACGCATAATAAACCCTTCCAGTACCTGTTTTTAATCACGCGCCATCGCCGTATTTGGACCAGCAGGCGTTCGGTCTCTGGAAGCGAACAGAGCCAGTGACATAACATTGGCCTTATTGTCGTCCCCCTCTCACCCCCTCCGCCCCGCCCCGCCCTGCTCACGCTGCGTTTCTGTTTTAAATTTCTGCAGCACGCCTTAAAATCGAGTCCCGGGGAAACCGTACACCGCCGCCGGCGCCTGTTTCCTGTCAGAGCGCCGGGAGAAGCGGCAACACTGGGATGCACACCTTTCATGTGCTGATTTGGGTTTCGGTCCAGTGAACAAACACACACATGCGGCCAAACTCGCACAAGGATGCAAACTTTACTGAAAAAAAGAGAGAGAGAGAGAGAGAGAGAGAGAGAGAGAGGCCTCCAGTGTCTGTTGGCGCTCCTGAAAAGTGTTTGGGAGATCGGGTGTGTGTGTGTGTGTGTGTGGTGGTGGTGGGTTTCTGTCTGGGCCCTGTGAATCGGCCACACACACACACAGCTGCACATGTATAAAGCAGACATGCTCAGAATGATGATCTCTGGATGCAGGGACATGATGCGAGGGAAGCGCCCGTTTGTCAGAACAGCTGCTGAGGCCAGAATGCATCCATCTTCCACAGGAAGTTATTGGTCAAACAAATGCAGTGAATCTATTGTTGTTGGCCTGCTGACCGTGACGCCGTCTGTCTGCCTCCCTGCTCTCACATACAGTAAACAGCGAGCACTCACTCTCTCTTCCTCTCGTTAACAGGAAGCGCAGCGTGGACAGACGATCGAGGTCTCCAGAATAATAGACCTCAACACTCCCACACACCCTTTTAGGTTCAGCGCTAGATAAACACAGTTTTGTGGATGGATGGATGGATGGATGGATGGATGGATGTGTGCACTCGTTCACACTGTTGTTTTGGAAGCAGCCCGTGGAATTGCATAGAATTAAATTGGCTCTGATTGCAACTCTTAAGCGAGGCAGAGGCTGACTGTTGGGCGCAGATTTCACTCTTGGATTCCTGAGGTCTGTAATCTGAAGGGAAGAGTCGGGTGCGCTGAGGCACGAGGTGTGTCCCTTCCTGCTCAGCCACAGAAATGTGAGGAAAAGCTACAGGCAGCCGCAGAAGGGTGAGGTGAATTCACACAAATATTAATGGAATACCGACTTGTTGTTTAGTTGGTTTTGTTCATTTATTTTGTGTATTCGTGCAGTCAGGAAGCACTTGTGTTTAGTTTCATAGTCGCATACTGGCTGGGGGCTGCGGCAGTATGTAACTTTTATTTTTAAAAAAAAGTTTTCTACATATTTGTTTCAAACTGTAACCATGTTGTGAGCGTATGATACGAAACAGATAATCTGTGAAAAAAATCAAGTTCCACTTTCTCGTGGCACTTCTGCTGTCTGAAGAAATGTACTTATCCTTTTCAGAAACAACCAATCAGAGCCAGGAGGAGGGACTTAGCGCTGTCAATCATTCCTGTGTACTGCTAAATGTGCTAACGGCAAAGGAACGACTCACCGTTGCATAAAAACTGTTTCAGCTGCTGTCATCGGTGGCCAGGCTAACTAGCTTTAGCATTCATGACAGGCTCTGCTATCAGGACGAGGCAGCGCGTACACGAGCATGACCTCCTCCTGTTTCTGCTTGGATGTTTCTGATTGAGCTGAGGCAGAGAAGCGCTTTTTTTTAGATTAATTGTCTCGTACTATACTTTCACCTCATACAGTTTTGACAAATATGTTAAAAAAGCAACATTTTTAAATAAGTTACACACTGCAGCTTCAACCTAATCAGCACCATGCTTTCATGCTTGTAGCAGAAATCCGACAACTCTAGTAATTTTGCCTGATGCTAGAGCCGGGGCCCATGGCGTCACTCTGTAGCCAGTCCATTGCAGGTCAACACACATAACTGGAGGAAGTGGGAGTACCCAGAAAGAACCTACGCATACACGAGGTAAACATGCGAACCCATGGATGCAGAAAGAACCGAGGACGTTCCTGGTTCAGGACAACCGACTGCAGAGCCGCTACGTTTATGGTCTGCAAATATACCGAGTCTGTACAGGACTGTGACAGCAGCCCGGCCCGTCGTCCTGTAGTTTATAAAGAGGACAAAAAAAAAAAAAAAAAAAAGACCAAGATGGCACACATGTACTACATCAGCCGCCTCTGCCTGCTTGCCTGTCGACAGAAGCCAGTGATTTATAGGAGGCTGCGTTCATATTCACTTGTTGGGAAGCGGATAAAATAGGGAAGAGCAGCTACCTGTCCCACCCCTCTCTCTCTCTCTCTCTCTCTCTCTCAGCCCCAAGCGGTGCTCTGTCAGGCATCAGCCTTGATCCCATATCTCCAGGAGCCGGGCCCTGTCACTCTGAGGAATGAGTGAGTCTGGCCCGGGTTACGGCGCAGTCGGACTCTCCATAAATTACACTCTTGTTATAATAAAACGCTGTCGGCGGAGCAGAGCGGGTGGAAATCTAGCTGCCGGTTAGCAATGAAAGTCAAGGCGGAACAAGGCAGAGAACCATCCCTTTGTCTAACATTACAGCTGAGCTTTATTGTCTTTTTCTTTTTTCAGGACAATATCTGAACGAAAAGCATGACAAAAAAAAGAGAGAGAAATGAAAGACTTTGTTTAAATTCTCAAGTTTCATGTGGGGGCGGGTCCGTCCTTGTAGGCGTCTTTGATGCCGCTGCCCTCCGTCTGTGAGCTTCAGTAGCACATAATGGTGTTTGCGTAGGGCTTTCCGCTCGTTTCTCCTGGTAAATGTGGGCAAGCCCGTATGTTTAACCTCTTCGCCAAACCTCACATCTCGCCCTCTGCCTACCGCGCAGCTCAGGCCGATGCTATCGCCGGGCCACTCATGCGCGGCGGAGGGTCCATCGCGCTTCGCGGCCGCTCTTTAAGAGCCATTGTGCTCAGAGTCGTTTTAAACACTCTTGCGCTAAATGATCGAGGCCACTCTTAAGCTCCATTAGACTGAGGGGGGGGAGTTATTTTTCGTATTTGTTTTCTTTTCCTCAATCGGGAACACAACCAGCTGCAGGTGCAGACTGAGTGAGAAGACTCCCGGGGGGACGGAGGACCACCAGACGGAGGTCTCAGTGGAGAAGCTGACCTGGCCTGGTGCAACAGTGGAGGCAATAAATAAGATTTGCACTCTTCAGTGTTTTTTAGGGATAATCTGAACAGATAAAAGTTGTTTGAAGGTGAAAGTCTGGAACTTGATGACATACAAGCAAATGCTTTGACACTTTGTCAGCAAACCTCAATGTGTTTCACATCTTAAACACATAAGTGTGAAGCGGAAGCATAGTTTGCTTTTCAAACCATTGAAAAAATAAGAGGATGACTCGAGAGTGTGGCTCGAGTTTTTACGATAAATCCTTGAGTTAACACTTTGCATAGGGACCTTTAGCTGCAGTTACAACTGCAGGTCTTTCAGAGTTCTCGGCACAGCGGATGTTTCTCTCCAATTCTTTGCGAAACAGCCAGATTGGACGCAATCTAAAAGATTTTCTTGGAGGATTGTCCTGTATGTATTTAGACCCATCTGTCTAAACTCTGACCAGCTTTCCTGTTCTTACTAAAGAAAACACAACTAACTTTCTCTCTAACTCCCGGTTGAGTTTCTCGGGGTTGTTTTCACACCTGGTAGTCTGGTAAACTCAATTCACAGGATTTCTCTTTGGCAAAAGGGAAATCTCTATAATTGAAACAAACAAAAGTTGAAGATGTCCAAGTGTGTGAACACTTTGCAGCTTCTAAAAGAAGACGATGGGGAAAAAATATCAGTTGTGTTGATGCAGGACAACTGAATCTCCTGCAGGACAGTAGATTGAAGAATCCTGGAATAATGAATCTGAGTTAGTTAGAAATTGTTTTTGTAACAGATATTTAAAGAGCAATTTGATGGATTAGTTCTAAACTCCCAGTAAACACAGCACTTAAATATTAACTTTCACTCCAGAAACTCTTTTTAGACAGGAATGATCAATGTCTATGTTTCAGTGCACAAAGCCTCTCCAGAAGTCTGTTTCTGGGTGCGTCAGGTAATGACTCTTGCCAGCTAAGATCTCTGCCTTTCATGAAGGAGTTGTGGCTCATTCAGCTAATATTTATCATGCTTCTTGTCTTCAAAGCGTTTCAAGGTTTCAGTAGTTTCAGATTTTCATCCTTACATCCCTGAAAGTCCCAAACAAACCAAATTGTAGTTTACCTCTATGTCACGAGCTTTTCAAAACAAATTAGCATTCCGCATCGCAGCGGCATGAGGGCCGGCTGCATCTGTCGGGTTGTTTTGCGCTCTTTTCGGCAACGGGAGGCTCAAACGCGGCTGCGTTTGAAGTGTGCCCTTTTTCATGAAGAGTCTGTGTTTGGAGTTGGGAGCACGATTTCGCCCAGGTTACCTCTGCAACAGCTTTTGATTCTGGCCCTTTGTTCTCCAATCAGAAACGTGTTTCTGTTTGAGCTTCATTAAAAGCACGTCCTGAAACCGGAGCCGCTCCTTTGTACGTCTGCCGAACAGGAACCGAGCGCGCTCTAACTGGAAGCAGATCGTGTCCAGGTTTCAGTGAACTGGCCTGCAGATGTACGTGTGTCTTGAGCGCGAGTCTTGTTTGCGAGCAGTGTGTGTGTGTAACACATCTGTCCTTGTGTAACGCTATAGCCCAAAGTGTCAGTCTCTCCTCGTCCCACATGGCCTCCCAGCAACACGTATTCACTGGGAATGACATCATTCACCCCTCAGACATATTAATGATTATTTCATTCGCTCCTCTTGCCAAGGAGACACCCTCGCTGCAACACAGCAGCACACTTAGCCTACATTTTCCACAGGAAACAGGCCTGAAGTGGCCCTGTCGCTGCCTGCTGAGCTAACAAGCTTCTAAAACACACTTCAGACATTTCTGGATTTGCTTAAAACCGATGCGTTTCGCCAGAAAGCCCCTCATCCTTGTCAGCAGGTTCCACTTCTCTGACCTTTCGCAGCGAACGAGGTGTTAAAGACTCCGGGATGCGAAGTGGTTTGCTACCATCTTCATCTCACCCGTCTCTTTTTTCCCCCCCTTTCTCTCTTCCTATCATTAAAGGAAAGGTGATCCCTGCACAGCAGGTGGAGTAACGCGACTGGTACCGATTCCCTTTTGCCCTCAGAGCTCTTGCGTTTCTCATCGTTGTCGAAGCTTCTCAATCTGGCCTCCGGGGAGAGAGAGCGGGGAAATGTCCGTGCACCAGACGCAGGGAAGAGCTTCCAGATGTGACGTGTCGGCCTCAACGACATTCGATGACGATGTCGGGGAGATTATCTGTCTGACTGGCTCCAGAGTCAACTTATAAGTAACTTTTAAGCAAGAAATGGAAGCTTGTTTGAAGTCAATGTTTTGTTTAATCTTGATGGAAAAAGTACTAGTTCCACTAGCAGATTTCACTTGTAACAAGACATTTTCCCCAGTTTCCAAGTGAAATAATCTGCCAGTGGAACAAGTAATTTTTCATCAAATTTAAGGAGACATTGACTTAAAACAAGCTCCTAAAAAGTGCTGCACACTGTTGGCCTGTCGGCTGAAAAATATCCACGGCATATTTCCCTCGAACAAAGAATAAAACATCAAAATCTGGCTATTTCAGAGAGCACCGAATAACAGTATTATAGCAGGAATCACATTATATTGTTGTGACACTAACATGATTTTTTTTGCAGCTTTTCTGTTTGAAATAAATTAATTAGATTGTTTTTTGTTTTAAATGTGCCAGCACCAAGGCACAGTATATTGTCTTATAGTATAACATTACTAATTTTACTGAAGGTAATCACGCTGTAAGAATCTCATGTCTATGCAGAGCCAATATTTGTTATTGCTTCAAAGCTGCTCTGCATCCAACAAAAAGAACACAACATTCTATTCCTTTTTCTGCAACAATTTGTCTCGTCACTAAAATCTGTATAAAATGTGATTTACAGAGACAAACAAAATGGTGAAATTTACAGTCAGATGATAGTTTTTGGTCTTTGAGCCGAGGAAGGAGCAGCCTGATTGAGTTGCTCTTACGAAGGATTGATCGCCACGTCGCTACTCCCCCCTTCCGACTGTAATGAATTTGACTTTACTAAATGAGGCCGAAAGGAAACTGCATCCTCTAGAAAAAGCGCTTTGTCTCATGCTGGACTGACAACATGCTAAACACTGAGAGACGCGCCAATCCATCTTGTGGGAGCGAGCGACCGTGAACACGCTAGCTGACGGGCCGACGTCCGAACTCTTCGCTGCACAGACACATTTAACTTCACACGCAAACATCTGTTTATTTATAAGCCGTTCAAACATTTTGTTAATATTTCTCTGGAACATTTTGTAAAGTAAAGAACCACAACTGTTTCCACTGCTCTGCCTCAGTATGTTTTGTACCTGCGGGCGTCGAAAACCAAATTGGAGCCAAATGTGGGGTTCAGAACTGTCTGTAGCGAAGAGTAATAAACCAGAAAGTTAATACGATGTCTTATTAAATCATGCTACTTTGTGCATTCACGACAAATGCAGGCTACTGTGTAACTATGCAAGTGTGTGTGTGTGTGTGTGTGTGTGTGTGTGTGTGTGTGTGTGTGTGTGTGTGTGTGTGTGTGTGTGTGCTGGCAGTCAGAAGGTTTGTGGGACAGGGAAAAAAAAAAGCACACAGTTATGGGGACATCTGGAAAAGATATATGTAAAAATACTTAAAATATTTCATTGCAGCAGCGTGTTGTCACCAAAAATGTGTAGAAAAAAAAATACACTTTACCTATAGTGTATTTATTCAATGGAGCAAAACTCAGAAGCTAATAAGCCTCTACCAATTTCTTTTTAGAAAACTTTTCCTAAACATTTAATACAGCAACGCACCTACGTCACACAACAGGATAAATTGTCATCCTCATCTGATTTTCCACATTGGACATGAATCCGCTTGGCGTTGTGATGGCCGTAGTTATGATGATCAGAACTCCACACATTCTTACACCTCTTCTATCCTTTTCCTGCCTCCCTGGTTTCTGTTTCCACACAGAAACAGAAACTAGGAATTCAACACCAGCCTTTGTGTTGAGCTCAGATTGGCCTGGGATCAGTTGTGTTTTGCCCAGTTTACCCAGCAGGAATCGACTATGTGTCAATTACTGAGTAATTGGTTTGTACCGTAACCAGCTGTTATTTCTCGAACATTGAGAATGCGCTCCTGGACCGGTGCCTGCTGTGTCTTCTTAAAGGCCCGGTTGGTGAGTCTGGTTCTACTGGACGGTTCTTCCTGTTGAAAGAAAGCCACATGCTTTGCTCTGGAGGAGGGACTGCCGCAAAGTCAACGACTCAAAGCGACTCCGGACCGTTTTTACAGATGTGCAGTATAAGATTAATTTCACTGCAATGCATTAGAACTAAATAACCAGTTCAGGCATTTTTATTGATCCGTTTTATGTGTCCTGTCCTGCAGTGCGGCGATCAGAGTTGTTGTCAAGCTGAGGCCCAACAGATCTACTTTCACAAGCTGATGCTCCATTTGCTAGAGTTATAGAGCTTTATTAGAAATGTGTTTGTGTTTATTTCAAATGTAATGGACACAGAGATGAAAAGGAAAGATTGGGGGAAGGAAAGGAGTAGAGAAAAGAGTGATCACAGCCTTGACGTCTGCCCCTAAACCTACAGAAAGAGAGAAAACAAAACCGAAAAACCACAACAAACAAACATATACATACTGTATATAACAGTAATAACATTACTGGCCCATGATGACACAGGATGTATTTAGTGGCCTTTTCTGTCCTACCGTCACTTACATGATCACATGGAGTTTGGTAGCCTCTACTAGGGCTCTGACTACAACTGCATGCATGTTTCAGACTACGCTTTTTCTCCACAAACAGTCCAGGTTGGACAAAAGATGAAACGTCTCTTGCATATCTCTAAAGAATGGTGGAGGATGTGGGGACCTGCTGTTTCTCTCCCAGAGACCCCAGAGACCGAGAGATCTCTGAAATACGAGCAGATTCTAAAAACGTCCGACGCCCTCTACCTGTTAACTGAAAATGGGCAATCATTGAGTCATGATCTAAAACATGTGGTCCAACGAGCGCAGGAGTAGTTCTAGAGACAGAGGGAAGAAGCAGGACTAGCTGCTTTTTCATTCAAAATGGCCACAAAACTTTATGCTAATGTCAAAAACACAATTTCACAGTTGGGAGTGTTTCCATTACATAAGAAACGCAATTAAAATCACACATGATTAAGTTTGTTCATGCAATAAGCTGTTTAGAAACATGCTGCCCCATCGTCTTCCTACCACTTCCTGTCATCTGCTTTTCCACCGGTGCCAACATCCGGTTGTTGATCCCGTGACTCGTGTGATGCAAAAAAACGTGTTTCCGTTGCAGGTTTGCGAAATACAAAAAATTCGATAGCTGAAAAGTTTTTTTCTAGCGCAAAAACTTTTTATAGAAAAACATGAGTTTTTTTCAAAATTGGCGTGTTTCCGTTAACCTTCCCGTGTTCCTAAGAGACGTGGTTCATTGGACCTTAAGAGGTTTTTACCCTGTGGGTCACATTGACTTACAAGGGTTTTATTGTTGGTGTGGTTTCGGGAACTGAAAGTCTGACAGGACAACTCCCCCGCTCCTCTTCGCTGTTGTCTGACCGTGGCATCTGCTGCTCTCCTCTTGAGCATCACGCTAATTTATTTTCGTAATTCCAATTTGCGCAATTACACGGTCAAAGGAAACGCAGCAAGTGAAAGATGTTGATGTCACTAAACTTCCAAAGGAGAAAAACACTCGTGTTGGGCATCGGCGTCCTCATGTGTTAGCCGTTACTTCGTCAGCCGCACAGCTCGGTCCGCCACACACTCTGGCTAAATGGGCTGTATAGATCAGATCAGGTCCACAGTCAGCTTCCTGCTGGGCACAAAGTCTCTCTCACAGGCATCAGGCCAGATGTCCGCCAGATGCTGTCGGCTTCGGCCCCCTTCAAAGAAACAATTAGGACCAATTATCGCAACATATAAATGAATTTCATCCATGATTAAAATGCGTGGTTTGGGGTTGGAGGGGTAAGCGGGACGCCCGGCCAGGTGGTTGTAATCTCGATGGCGGTCGCAGTGGGGCTTCGCTCTGAGCGGGGCGAAGGCAAGAAAAACCTGCAGAGCTGTTTATTCAAGCACTTGGGAGTCAGGACAAGAGCTCCCGCTTTCCCCCAACAAGTCCCAGTTCACCCTGCCTAGTAAAGGCATCTGTCCCTTAATACCGGTTTAATGAAGCTCATTCATTTTAATGGAGCCTCATTTTAAACTCCCTGCAATTAAAGCATGTGTGTTGCACTTGACTGAGAGGTTGTTGAGACAGTTGCGAGCGCCCGGTTCTGCAAAGAAACAGTTCCCCCCCTTTAGCCAGCCGGTGGGGTGTACGCGAAACGCCATGATCTCCTCCACAGCGGTGGAAGAAAAAACAAAAAAACGGAGAAGGCCCTTCAGCTCAGGGTGGGAGAGATCAAAACCACGTTTCAAGAGATGAAAACCACATTTAGCTAAGTGGCGGGGAGGACGACAGGTGGCTCCGGCATGTTCCGACTGTAACAGAACAATCAGGCGTAATCGGGTTTGAAAGGTTGAGAACACAAGGAGGAACTGCAGAGTGATACAATGAGATGCTGATGTCAAGCGTTTGTCAGGCCGCGACTGGAAACCGCTCGCATCGGTGAAGGATCAAACTCGGGGTAAGTGTCCGTGAGGGCGACCTGCCGAATGTGTGTTTCTGGGATCCTGCAGAGAGAAATAGATGTGCAAAAGACAGAGAGAGGAAAAAAGGATAGTATGTGAGCTGAGGTGAGGGATGAAGACCTCTGAAGTCATCCCACTGTGCCTCCCCCCTGCAACGTCTCCCAAAAAAAGAACCAAAAAAAATAAATGACAGTGAAGTCGATCCTTTAAAGCAGGGTTGCCCAAACTATTCGTCACGTGGGGCAAAATTGTCAACTTACTTCAGAAATATGAAAACAAAGTACTTTTGGTCAAATTTCTAGTGCAAATATCTTTGGGCATTTTAAATAAGATAAAACCAACTTATAAGTAACACTTCAGCAAGATTTAAAAGCTTGTTTTAAGTCAATAATTCCTTAATATTGATAAAAAAGTAGAAACTCCATTGGCAGACATTGTTCTCATGTTGCATATCTTGCTGAAAAGTCACTTCTAAGTTCGTTTTTTCTTATTTGACATATGGAGATATTTCAACTTCAAAAGTGACGGTGCGTTTGAAGTTATATATTTTGAACGCATGCCGAGGAATAAAACTTTGGTCTCATCTGACCTTCTTCTCTGTATTTCCTACAACTTGCAGGAGAAATGAAGGGTTAAAATCTGTCTTTTAACAATCCAGACACTCTGCCATAAAGACCAGAGCTTTTCCTGAAAACAGATTCTGCAGTCGAATCGTGTCTTGGTAGGATCGTAATTTTAGATACTTAACATATTGTTTCCCTCCCACTTCATTACTACGTGACGCATGAATAAAATTTGTGAATTTGAAATGAGACCAAAGGATGAAACGTGTACTGGTTGCAAATTCTTTTCTTTTTAATCAAACCAAATTATTGTTGGTTCACCTCAGCTAGAACTGAACCAACCTCCCAGCACTTGTGCTCAAACGTATTCCCTGAAGATTTATGCGTTCGCTAATCAAGATTACAGAAATCCATCTTTCCAGGTATGTCCCTTACCCAGCATGCCTCGCTGCTTCCTGGCGTCAGACGGTATAACGTTGATGTACGATCTGTGAAGCGCAGCCTTGTTTTATGTGCCGCTCGGTGACACGGGACGGTTGTTTTATCTCTCGGTGCAGAGTCGGGTGATGCTCGTTCTTCTCTCTCCCCTGAACGCCTCCCTGCCTGCTGAGGACCTGATGAAAGCGCGGAGCCACCTTCCCCAGAAGGTGAACATCAATCAGGAGAGCAACATGTCAAACCAGGAGGGCAGCGCAGAGTCATGCTCTGGGTGGAGGAAGGCCACTGGCTCCGTCAGATTCCTACGCCTGACGAATGTTTCAGCTGCTGCTGCTGCTGCTGGACGGCGTTGAATCTTATTTTGTGCATTTACAGTTTTCATTTAGAGCCATCACAGGAGTACAAAGGATCTGTGCAACATGACGCTGACTTCTTTCAGGGTGGGATAATTATGATGTTGAACTTGATGTCTTTTACAAACATGTTCACCATGTTCTAAGAGTGGCAGTCTGAAAATCCTGAGTAAAACCACTAAAGCTTTGCTCTGTCATAATACAGCCTTTATGATTTAAGAGCTAAATGTAAAACATGAACTAATTTGATCTAACTGCCAACCTGCAGTCCACCGCTTCCTAAACTCGCTGCTTCTAATTTCACAATAGTTGTTTTAAAGAGGCAGTATTATGTAAAATTAGCATTTTTGAGCTTTACATCATGTTATAATGTTATTCCCTCAACAAAACCAGATCTGGAGTGTTGCCTTGATTGTTTCATGCTCCGCCTTCAAGATGCAGCTCTGAGCTGCAGTTTCCAAGAATCCAAGCTTCCACCTCACAGAACAGCCCTCTCCCCACTCGGCTCCTTCAGACTAGCCAGCAGCAATTAGCAAACACCTGGTGGAACTGAGCATCTGCTGAGCTCATTATACGAGCTGCTGCTCAGTGAAACGATGATAAAAGTGTTACTAAAGAGGAGCCGAGTTGTGATTACTTCCTGGAGGCAGAGTTTCTTAAAGAGACAGTTGCCCAATTTCAAGGTTTTAAATTATGAAATCAAATTTCTGTAGCCCTATTTGATATATCATATTTACAACAACTGAAGTTAACTTATTTACTTGACTGTGCTGTAAAATATTGTGTGGCTGTAAAACACATAACTGCCCTTTAAGGTTGTTTTTTTTCTTCTTCCATTCATGATGGAGATACTGTAGATTACCAGTGTTTGTTAAATCTATATGAAAAACTTTATTCCCTGCTCAAATAAAGACACACGATACATTTTCATTCTGCTCTATGTCTTTATTTGTGCGTACATTAAAATGTACAAACGGGTCACATAGTTGCAAACCAGCACTTTATAGGCTCGATGAATGAAACCAAGAGGACACACACACACACACACACACACACACCCGCCAACACTCCAGGTATTTTCTTGCGTTTCATCAACACACTCATTGCACTTTGAAGAGGCTTTTCAGAACCAATGATGATACACTCACAAATGGTTTTATTTTAGCTGCCATTTCCTTCCTTTTATTTAATTTTTTTAATATTTTGATCATACAAAGACAAAACATCTATTTGGAGGCGATCACGTCAATGTGTAAAAAGCCAATTTGCACTTCATCCAGAGCTTTTAGTGACTCTCAAATCTGTGAACACAATTTCTCTCTTTTGCCTCTCTCTCCTTCTCTCTCTCTCTCTCTGTTTCCTGATTACTTCCACACACTCGAAACAAGCCCAGCTGGAGACTGTAAAAATAAACTCCATGTTTAAAATCGGTAGAGTAGCCCTTTTAAATTGGTTTCTTTTCATGTCGTTGCTTCCCTGCGTGGCCAGTCTGAGTGGATATAGTGTGGTGTGTGTGTGTGTGTGTGTGTGTGTGCGCGCGCGGCCTGTAAGGAAACGTATAGAGGAGTGTGACGAAACACTAATTGGCAAGAGAAAACCTGTCGCCATGCCGCCAGATGTTCTGTGAAAGCACTTAGCTCCTCACACGCTGAGGTGTCAGAGGCCTGCGTCAGATCCCCGGACCGGACCGGACCGGACCGGACCGCTCTCTGCCAGCACACCTGGCTTCCTTGTTTCACGCGCATCTGGGCACAGCTGCACGCTACGTTATAGCCACGTCAGTCCATCCGTCGTAAGTAACAGAAGCGATACATACATACAAAAAAAAAAATAAAGTTTTTTGTCTTTTTTATTCTTATTCCCAGAGTTTTATTACATAATGACTCGGCATTTTGGAGATTCCCTCTGCACGTTTTGACGTCTGTGATTAAACATCTCGAGCCGGTGTTTCCAACCACACGCAAATTGTTTCTGGAATTCCAGACTGAGCTTTTCTACCACCTTGTAATCATTTCGGTCGGTGTGCTTTCCCCTCGGAACGCCTTCCTAGGATCTTTCAAACCGTGCCACTGGTGGGATAAGATCTACATGATGATGATGATGATTGCCCGTTTGCCTTACTCAGATTTTCTGAGTTCTCGTTCTCAAGGCCAGCTCTCTTGTTTTTCCTGTGGAGCAGCATGAAACCCATTACTCCTCACTCATCACTTCTCAGGAGGCAGACGGATGGAGGGAGAGAGAGGCCTGGAGCGAACCTCAGGCGAAACCCATCTGAGAGGTTTAATCACAAGTAAAGGTTTGTTTAATAAGCAGTGGATTGTATATCTCTCAGAAGCTGTTCGGGGCTGGCAGTCTGATCTCCTCCTGGCAGAAGAAGAAGTCTGGCCCATGACTAACTCCCTCCCCTCGTCAGCGCCCGCTGATGATGAGGTGCGCTCCGACGAGACACCTTTAACTAGGCCAACAAAACGCCAAGAGGCTGTTGGTTAAAGTAAATACAGCAGGCGTTTATCGATCAACAGGCCTTTACCAGTTCCACCGGCCAGCTTCACGCGAAACGGTTCCCCCGTTGTTTGGGTCCATTTCGTATCCGTTTTAAGCCCATTGTTTGTTTTCTTTGAAATTGTCCATTTTATTTAATATTTATTATCTGCAGGTTTTGTATTACACCTTGCTTTTACTTATTTTGATTCCCGTTCGGTCGACCTTCTACATGAGTCTGACTGGGAACCCGGACAAAACTAAACTAGATTGAGAACTATTATTTATTGGAGTGAAAAATTTAACAGTTTGGGGTTTGTTGTTTGGGTTTAACAAAATTAAAAGGTAAAAATCAACAATAATCAAAAGGTAGGGGCTTACACACAAAAGTACTAAATAAAACGAAATCCACAAAACAATCAGAGTTGTAAACCAAAGATCTTAAAGCAAAACTGCACCTTTTGTCCAGGTTAAACAAACTACAAATCTCTAGTAGAGATACAAAACCCACACAGGGACGAAAGCTGTCCAAGTTTACAAAAGCTGACAGAAAGACAAAGTTATTTACAGCAGTCAAACACCCAAAGCGGCAAGCCATCTCAGCAAGGAGTCAACTGCGCCTTCTCCCAGGAAGTCTTGGGTTTAAAAAGGGAGGCCTCATCAGGGATTGGTGGAGCTGACAATTGGTGAGCCAATCAGCTCCGCTGTAGTCCTAAGGAAGTGGCACAGGAGGATGAGGGCTGCTTCCTGTTCCCAGTGGAGTCAATTTGACTAGAAAGCTGCAGATATACAGAAAAGGAAAACATACAAGGCCACTGGCCGAAGCAATTATGTATCAGGGCCGTTGTAGATAGAATGAAATGAAGAGTAAATTTCCGCCAAATACATCAGACATCTAATCTTAGAAATGTCTAGAAAAAACAAGGACCTTTCTGAGTTTCAAAAGGTTGAAAATGTTTTTCTTTTGAAAATTTCTAAAAAATGTCTGGCATTAATCACAAAATTTGATGTTTTTTTTCTAGCAAATTTTCAACTTTTGGAGTTCAGAATGTTTTGCCGTAATTTTACTCCTCCTCAGCTTTCTTTCCCCCCTACCTACAATGACCCTAACAAGCCGCCACAATTTCTTGTATTATGATAGAGAAAAATGTCGGTCAGCCATGCGAGCTGATGCAAAATGATGCATGGCTGCTGACACACGATGCCTCAGAGCAGATTGCCGTCATGTTTGCTCCTGGAAAGGTAAGTCTCAAAATGCAGAAAACAACAAAAGTACCTTGATCAATCTTCTGTCGAAAAACAAGTGGTGGTGTCGTTTGATATTTTTAAGTAAATTTGTATTTGTCAAGTGCTGGGTTGGTCTAGTTTTGATGACTTTTCTTTGTTTACATTTGTTTCACCTTTCGATTAAATTAGCGTTGTTTTTTTTGCATTAGTTCAGTTCTTCTTTAATAATGTTATTTATTCTTTGTGTCTAGTTTTACTTTGCTACAGTCAGATTCATGTTCCTAGTTCTCCTGTTTGCTCTCTCTCGCCCCCTGCTGACTCTCTCTCTCTCTGCAGCCCGTTAGCCAATCAGCCCTGCTCTGTTGTTCCAACATTCACTCTCTCGGTATTTTAACTCGTCTCCTGCTCTCACTGGTTCCTCCTGCTAACGTCTACGTTTTACCCTCCTGTGCTCCTCCCTCTGGTTCCTGGTTGGCTCTGCTCTGACTCCTGGTGTTCCCTAATTACATTTCTATCATTTTCTCATTAAGTATATCAAATCACCTCCTCTCCACATGCAGCACTTGGATCCGACTTCACTGCCGCAAACCGTGACATTATTAAGTAGGAAAATAGATTCTTGACAGATGGTCTAAATTTGTTTAGAGAAGTCTTTTTTTTTTTTTTTTTTGCGGTGTCATACAAACCGCCTAAGATGTACAGAGGTTTGTAGCTGCCAGGGTTAGAGTTAGGATGGAGCAAAAACAACTCCAAGGGTATCAATACCTTTCTGAGCCACCATACCTCACAATCAGTTCTAAAACTGTTTTTCTTTTTCTCTCCTACTACAATGAGATTTTTCACTCTGCACTAAAATGTGGACAGAAATATTTTAATTGTTAAACTCTTTTTATAAGCCAACTGTCAATATTTTCCAAATAGAGAAGTATTTTTTCTCTTTTCCTGTCCAGGCTGCACAGCTCAGCGTCCTTCACACAGCATTTGCTTTCTCATATTAAAACCTGAACCCAGTTGTTGGCTTCTCCAGCCAATCATCAGGTTACACAGTTAAAAACAGAAAAAGCTCCTCACACAGAGAGGTTGCTTTTACTGGTGTCACAGGAGTTTGACCTATAAATACATAAAATGGGTGATTTCATCCTGCAGAAATACTCCCAAGGACCAGCTGTAGGTTCACAAGCAAGACAGGATCTGTAAAACAGAACCGTTTGGCACAATGCAAGTCACATGTGCACTTTCACGCTCAACTCTATTGTTTTCGCGGGCCGCGCCGTCCGTCCGTCCGTCCGCCCTGTCGATGCGTTTCACACGTTTCGTGTTGGTAGCTCGTGTTCCCAGATTTGTCCGTGTTTTCACTGAAAGCCGATACGCTCCTGCTGGTTGTTTTTTGTGTTTAATGACATCATCCGCCCGGCCACTTTCTGATGCTCTCAAAACATCAGCGGGGGTTTTTGCTCGCTCCTGCTAAACCCAAACCCACCCCCGAGGTCACGCATGTCCCGTCGCTCCAACACAAACAAAGACCCGGGTGCTCCGCAGCCACCGGCATGACTTTACGCCGCCGCCTTCATACCGTTTAATCTAGCGGCAAGTTTTAAACGGCTAGAGCCAAACAAAGATTTTAACGCGCCGTGACAGTCGGAGAGGAACGTTGCCTCTAAAAGTACACCATGCAGGTTTTATAAACTGCAGATGATGCGAAGTGTGACCTCCGCTCTGCAATCTGCATCTCAAATATCAGATGCCCCTTGCACGATATTGAAATATAACTCATTTAGGCAGTTATATTGTTGTTTTTTGTTCTTCTAGAAGCATAAAGTGGCGAATGAGGTAGAAAATATTGAACAGAATGTTTTTTCCTAATCATTGGCATGTGCTAGCAAACTCAATTTCAGCTTGAAACACATCACAGTGATACAGTGACTTGCAGAATTCTTATATTATTTCTTCATACTAACATCTTTTAGCAATGTAAGCTGAAACAAAAAAAGTATTTTAAACCATGTTTTCTGCTGAAACTGTAAAGGAATATGTTCACATAGCAACGCAACAATTTGTGTACCACATTGTGTACAATGTTGTTCCAGTTCACACATGACAAAAAGCTCGTTATAAATCAATTTCAATCTTTGATAGATTTAAATCCCGTTGCTTTTGCCAAGATAAACTGCATTGTAAAGATGAAACTTCACAAACAGCGGCTGTCATCCATCCATCATCAGAATATTGATCAGTTGAAACTTCAACTGAAAAGCAATCACATTGTAACTGCGGTCACTTTTAAAGCACTTTACACGAAAAATCCTGTTAATTTTTTAAACAAAACATTCAGTCATTTCAGTGTGAGCCTGAAAAGTCGCACACCGACGACGGCAGCTTCTTTTTTTTTTGAACTGCGCTCACTTTCAAGTTTGTCGTGTAAAAATAGATCACTGTTCAGCTCAAAAGATATCTCTACTTTTTGTGTTTATGCACAACACTGATCTGTAGTTTAAAGTGATGCATGCGCAGTAAGTGCTCATATATACTTCTAAGTTGCAGTCTTCACTTTATTTCATATGTGGCTGCCATGTTTAATACTTAACTAGTGGGTGTACGGCCAGGTCCATCTTCCAGACTTTCATCTTAAGGAGGTATTATTGCTGCCTTGAATTCAGAAAATCCCACATAAGAGTACAAAGTGAATGCAGCAGTAGTTCTTTATGATGCATTCAGTTGTAACAGATAATGTCTGTCCTTTCAGTCATGACCTGTGAAGTTTTAATTGTATTAAGTCTTGTGCTTTCCAGTATATCCTACATGCCTATTTAGACTCTGGTTTGTGTAGCAGACGATTTCTTTTTGTTGTTGTTTTAGTTTCCATAGATCCTCGTGTATTTGTTCTGTTTAATGTTCAGCTTCCCTCATTCTCTCAGTGCTGCTCCCCTCATTGGCTGCCATTGTGAAGCATTTCAGTGATCACTTTTTCTGTCATTACTTGCCTGATTCTCCGTGGTTGACCCATGGTTTCTCTTCGTTCCAGAGTAGTCTGACTAACAATTCCCAGCTTTCTGCACCTTTGTCATTTCATACAACATAATGACGACTCACCACAAACAAAGCTGAAAAACATAGTATTGGTAATCCATTTGAATGCGGGAGAAATTGATATTAAAGATATTCACAATCCATTCAGAATAAAAGGGTGACATGCTTTGGCTGATTTTTTTCCCCTCTCCCCAGTTTCAATATGTTGTAGAACAAGTTATTTTCACATTGGCAGCACAGATATTTTGTTATGCTTCTTAAGGAAGAATATTTAATAATGTGGAATCACAAAACTTGATGCTTTTACTAGTATTTTTTAGAAAAATTAAAAAGTATCCCATAACGCACCATTGCAAAAGTTATGACAAATACCTTTCAAGTGGAAAAATTCTGGTGTGAGAGAATCATGCACTGAGCTGCTTTGGTTTCGCACTCGTGTTGTAGCTTTTTGTTTTGAAATGTGCCTTGAAAATTAGGAGTTGAGACGCCTCCACTCCTGAGTTACAATCACGAAAAACATTGAGCTAAGACTAAGTTATGAGGGCAAGTAGTGGAATGGAATTGAAGCAAAGTGCCAAAAGATGAGCAAAAAACGTAGGGCTCAGTTAGACTTGATTTGTTGCTGCTCAATGCATTGAAAGGCTGTGAATTTTACGTAACCATAGCAATGGGGTGAGTGCAAGGTGGGCTGAGAGATTAAATTATTTTCCTTGCAATCACCGTGTTAAGCTGAGGTATTTGGTTTCATCCCAGAAACGGGGCAAACGGCCTCAGTTATGCTTTACGGAAACATTTAACTTCCAGATTTAGGAGATAATTTCAGGTGCAGTATCTCGTTGCAATCAGAAACGTTCTCGTTTATAAATATAAAGCTCAGAACGAGAGCATTTCTTGTTTTAACAAGATATAAAAACCCGTTATGCCATTTTCTCATCATTTCCTCTGGACGACACCTAAACGTCCCACAAGGTGCTACAACTTCTCCCTTTTAAACAAGAACATATTTTGATTTCAATTAGACATAAATCTCTATGTGAGTTATATATCCCAATGAAAGAACTTTCTGGTTTCACCTTCACACGTCTGTCGATCCTTCCTGCACGCAACATACCCACTCTGGTATCTACGATTCTTAATATTGCTGGCTATTCTCGGCTGCTGCTCGGCTGGCTGCGGGTCATTTCACGTTGTCGACTCTTCAATTAAAGTTCCGTTGTGATCAAGTTCTGCTGAAGGAGAGATGAAGGATGTCTGACTTGACTAATAGCCTCAGCGCTAATCTGCGCTGTTGACTGACACTGTCTCCAATATGCATGTTTGCACAAGGTCCAGCCGTCAGCGTCTGTCAGTCAGTCAGCTCTCATACGTGTCATGAGGCGACCTGCGTCCCAGCTTTCAGGCCCAAAGTCGCTGCAAGATACACAAACGCGGCTTCTGTCGTCGCTGACCACACTTTAGTGTTTTCTTGAAGTCAGCAGAGACGATGCCATTGTGTGTCGTTGGACCTTTTTTCTACGACTTCTCTGTGTCGTGTCAGACTTTAATACGGTTGAGGCTTGGCCTTGTTCTTCTAAACGGGCTGATTTTTTTTTTTTTTTTTTTTTTTTAGAAATGTTGAACTTTAATTTAGGACAGTATAATCAACCATTGACTTTTATGAAGCTATGCTGACACACCTTTTTATATAAGGTGGTGCATTTTAAACAGCTCTTCTTTTCAGTCAGTAAAACACATGGATGGTTATCCTAATCTATGGGGAAAATATCTAGAAAAATTTCTAATGCACTCCACACCAAGGCAATGCAGGATTTTGAATACTAAAACACAGGAGCTAATTGGATAACCCTGCTTTTATTTACTCAGTGCATTGCTGCCGATGCTGCGATTAAAATTTGATCACTGAAATAAAAAAATAAAAAGGTTTTGTCATGTTGCTTCTTCTTCAATAAAGTGAGACACATCTTGAATAGATGCAACGTGACTCGCTTTTTTTTCCCCTTTTCTTTTTTTTAAAAGAGGCCATTTTTCAAATCCTTCCCTCATTTGTCATTTAAAAAAACCCGTCTGATTTTCTCATCTGTGTGGTGACATTGATACAGTGTGTGGGGTCTGAGTGGTGCGCTGAGCGATGTGTTCCACTCCCGTAATTACACAGTACGAGGTTCTCCCCTGGACCCTCAGGATACGTCACCGTACCGCTCTTGACGAGATGGGAATTTCCCATTACTGCGAGCAGCCTGCTGTTTCAGGTGTTCAAAAATGCTTTTAATGGAGAATGTGTTCCCTCAGCTTTCCCCTCGCGTTGTTCGAACAAGACACCGGGGTTATGGGTCTGCTGGGAGTCTTTGATGAAGGATAGAAGCCGTCTGATGGGGAATCTGTGGCGTTGCCTCAGTCGTAAAGAGTCTGTGCTCAACAAGCAGAAGAAGAACCATAATGGTTGCTGGTTAGTAATTGTGCAGCAGAGTTGGGGACTCGAAACAGCTGCCTGTAAGAGCAACGCTTTTATCCGAGCTGGCAGAGTTGAATATAATTGAGGTAGTGATGACAGGGCAACAGATGGAGCTTTGTGCAGGAATAATTTAAAGGGGCAGTGTATGAAAATTGACATTTTTAAGCTTCACATCATGTTATGATGTTGTTCTCTCATCAAAAACACACCTGGAGTGTTGCTTTGTTTCCTTCGTGCATGTTTGAGAAGTCCGTTAATCTCTATGGCAACCATCCAGCTGTGCAAACCGCCTCGTTGGACTTGGCTCCGCCTTCGAGGACGAAGCTCCTCCTCAGAGCTGAAGTCGCCGAGCTTCTGCCTCACAGAGCGGCCCCTCCCCCCACTCAGCTCCTTCAGACTAGCCACCAACAATTAGCAAACACCTGGCGGAACTGAGCGTCTGCTGAGCTCATTATAGGAGCTACTTGTCAGTGAAACACTAATAAAAATGTTGTTAAAGGGTTAACAGAGGACTTTCAGAAAGAGCAGATGTTTTTAAAGAGGCAGAGACCCAATTTCACAACCCTAAATTATAGTCAAATTTCTCTTAAGTTATGTTTGATATATAAAGCATTTTTATGACAACTGGAGGTAACATAGTTACTTGATTGTGCTATAAAACGACACTGTGGCTGGAAAACATAATTCTGCCCCTTTAACTCTCCTGGAGCATTTCATGTCTGTCATAAAACATGGCGGTCCTCCTCCAGAGGACAGTTTTGTTACCTGAACTCTGCCCTCACAGTCCTACACAGCTACAGGGTGGCATTGAGTGGTACAGAACATTTTGTAGGTACTTTTGGACTTAATTAGTCTTTACGGAACCATGGCAACATAACGGCAGGTTTTTCCATCATGGCCAACACAGACATGTAGAGTCCAACAGACCTGACATCATGCTACAGACTGTATGTTAACAGTCATGGGTGCTATTGTGCATCTCTTTCCATTTTACCTGCTGTCGAATTTTGTTTTACTTCTGCTCAGTGTGTTAAAACTATGCTCTCATTTTGAGTTTAAGTTTAATATTTTGGTTTAAGCATTCCAGCCATGTTGAGCAAGATGGTTGACAAAAAATGACTCCAGCAGTCCTGAGCTAATTTTGCAAGATTATCTCCTCGATGTTGGTCTGAGATTCTATTCCCTTCTGTTTGTTTCTATTTATTCCCATAATGACGACTGAGCAGGAGGCCATCCCCGCCATCAACACACAAGTCAAGACTCTGTATGCCGTCTAGGCTGTGACCAGTGTTGTGAAGTAACGAAGTACAAATACTTAGTTACTGTACTTAAGTACAATTTTCGTGTATCTGTACTTTAC